>OY776680.1:34800477-34999901 GCA_963675555.1 Leptura quadrifasciata | reverse complement strand
AGAGGGCGCAGAGTGGCTAAAAACCTGGAGTAAGTCCGTAAACCAGAACCAAGAAAACGAAGCACTGCCATTGAAACCTAGGCCCGGCCTCGCCATAGGAGAGATAGATGCAAAGTCTGTGATTCCCGATGACTCTGTTTTGCCAGTACAAGAGATAAGGAGAAAGAAAGTAGAGAAGATTAAAGTAGCTGTTTCAACTGTAAAACCGAGGACTACGACCTCGAAGGAGGATGCCTTAGATAATGTCGATTTGGAGTAAATTCATAATTCGTGGTGCTATATTAGGATTAGATGATTTTATACGCTTTTGTATATTTGTAAATACACTTTAAAATAATTATATTTTGTATGTGCTATATATTACCTACAGGAAGATCCCATCATCTATTTATTCATTGTATCTGTAGTTTTCCATCACCGTACATTCATATCTCTCATTTTGTGTTTAGTATTGCTGTATAACTAAGGAATTATCTGGCAAATTTTAACGTAATCCATTTCAATTTTTTCTCAGCGAAAATTAAGGGATTCGATGATTTATAGTAACTGATAAAATTCAATGTATTTGTGATCTGCCCTGTAACTGTGATTATTTTAAAATTTCTCCTTGATGTAAGTGTAACTATAATCTTCATTAATGATAAACATGATCATAATTTGGATCTGCTGAAACACTTTTGTATTTGCATCCATCCAAGGAGATAAAAAATCAATTTAAAATACACATTGAATGTTGTTTTAAGATAAAATAAACGAGTGACTGTCGTAAATCTAAACTGGAATTAAAATGTGGGTGTAAAAGTGCAAAACTTACCAATGTACAAATAAATCCAAAGTATCGGACATCGTAGTTATGATATGACCAATGGAGACTAAAAAATTAGGACCGCGTTCTAGTGAGTCATTGAGAGCATTTCGACCCTGCATCTGGCTCAACATAACATAACGCTAATTGGTTAATACTTAAGGATATACCACATTTTCTGTCCATATCCAGGCTAATAATGTTATAATGCATATGGTACAACATAATATCATTCGGTATTGTCTTGGTGCTACGAAGTCGACGTCTGTGGATGATGTAGAAGCCCTAGAACATCTTTTAAGGGTCAGAAGAAAATAACTATGTAAAAAACTTCTATATTAGTAATCATCCGCTTTTTTAAAAAATAACAACACCCAATACCTTCGATTTGGCAAATTCTGGATCAAAACAAACTGTTTCTATCTTAAGAACCATGGTTATTTTTGCCTATTTAAGATCTGTTAGTTTCTATACCTCAATACAGTGAAAATATTAGGCGTATAAACTCCTCAAATATAGTACTAGAAAAAATTGCCACATTTCGAGCTAGTAAATACAGATGCTTCTAAATCTTTTAGTGGAAGAGAATGTGCATATTATATACCTTCAAAAAATATTATGAGTAAAATAAAGCCAGACGCCAGAGTGCTCTATTTTTATAGCAAAGCGATGGTTATCTATGAAACAATCAAATTTTCAAATAGTTCTTATAAAAAACCTAAAACACACCATATATTTAATTCAATTTATTAGGTAGAAGAAATACAATGTTTTTTTACAATTAACAAAGAATCACATTCTGTTATAAAAAAAGGTGGTATAAACAACTTACGCTAAGTTACGCACGTAACTTGTGTTGTAAGAATGCTTATATCATGTGTTTAATTGTAAGAAAATAATATGAAAAGCACATATAACTACAATACTATAAAATGATTTAAATATATGTATATACCGTATATAGCCGTTTTAAAGAAAACTATGGCAAACTTAGAAAAGAATACAAGCTGCCTTTAAAATCTGAAACAATTAATTATAATACTAATCTAATTACTAATGCCAGGAACAAACAAAAATCGGCGTGGTTCATCATTAATTAAAATCAAAATAAAGTCAATAACCTTTCTGACATATCTGTCGAAGATCTAAGCACTTTCTTTGTAAATATGGCTGGTGAAATCTTAGAAGATATGAAAAATGATAACTCTGAATATCTAAATATGCTAACTAATAACCAAGTATATTTCTCCTTTTATCTAAAACCAGTTACGGAGATTACTATGGCATCAATAGCGATACGTTAAAGATCGCTAAAGAAGAACTCCTACCTTTGTTAACATATCTCAGAAACACATGTTTTGAAACCGGAATTTTTTCAGAGTGTTTTAAAACATCTAAAGTGACTCCAATTTTTAAGAAATGTGACAAATCTCTTGTTAACGATTATAGACCAATTTCCATAGCGTCTATTATTTCTAAATTACTAGAATTAGCGTATAAAATTAGATTAACGAATTATCTGGAAAGCAAAAAACTACTTAATCCAAGCCAGTATAGTTGCAGGAAAGGAAAGTCTACAATCAAAGCCTTAACTGATATCATGAATTTCATTACAAATGAGTTTGAAAAAGAAAATATGACAGTAGTCCCTTTCTTAGATTTATCAAGGGCTTTTGATTGCATTTCTTTTGATATTCTACTTATAAAACTAGAATGTTATGGCATTAGACGACCTGCTCTCTCATTTGTAAAAACATACTTAATTAACAGATATCAGTGTATTAACCAGAATAACAATATATCCTCCCTACAACTTTTAAAACATGGAGTTCCACAGGGATCCATCTTGGGACCGATATTGTTTATCATCTATACAAATGATATTCCAAAGAGTATTACCTATAAAAACGTTTTATATGCTGATGATATCACTCTATTATCAAGTAATAAAGATCGAATACATCTCAATAACTCATCAAAAGAAATGCAGTCTCAGGCCAATGATTATTTCAGCAATGTTAAGTTGAAACTGAATGAGGATAAAACTCAAATGTTAACTTTAATCTAAATAATCACAATCTCCTTGATAAGAATGATCCTGTTAAATGCTTAGGTATCCTGTTGGACAGCAAATTAACTTAGGAGGCTCATATGGAAGGTCTATCAAAAAAATTGTCAACCTGTATTTATCTATTGAAAAACTTAAATAACTTGATTGATCAAAGTGTTAAATTGATGACATATCACGCCTTGTTCCACAGTGTGATGAGCTATGGTATCTTACTTTGGGGAGGATCATCACATGCCCCTAAAATCTTGAAACTCCAAAAAGAGCAATCAGAATAATATCAAACTCAAATTATAGAGACACCTTTGGACCAATTTTTAAAAACCTAGGAATACTTACCTGCACAAGTCAATATATACTTGAGTGCATTATTTATGCAAAAAGTCACTTTCATGAATATCAATTTCAAACTAGCTATGACACCCGACATCAACAAATCATTGTGCCACACTTTCGTTTATCAAAAAATATGAACTATTATATATATATATATATATATATATATATATATATATATATATATATATATATATATATATCAATTAAACTATATAATCTTTTACCAAATGATTGGAGAGTTTTGATCCCCATAACATTTAATAAAAAAATGAACATTTTTCTGAAAGGAGAGGTTTTCTACAGTGTTCAAGAATTCATTGACTATTTTAGTTCACAGTCTAGAGAAAGTATTACCCTTTAATTATTGCATATTTTTTATTTGTATTAGTCTTTTCGAGATTTCTATTTGTGATTTTAACTTAATATATTTCTTTATTTTATGTACCTACTTGATTTGTAAGATGATGATAATCGCCTTCCTAAATGTACACTTTATGGTGAATTGCTAAGCGGTAGAAGAAGGCGTGGCGGTCAACGAAAGAGGTTCAAAGACGCTCTTCATGAAAATCTAAAATCCTGCGGTATTGCAGACGAGCAATGGGAACAACTTGCAGCGGACAGAACCGAATGGCGAGGGGTTGTGGCCAGCTATCAAGGAAATGTTGCTGCAAGAAGGCCGAATCCAAGACCTAACCAGGTCTATGTTTGTCCTGACTGCGGTCGACATGTGCTCTCCCGACTTGGCCTCTATAGCCATAGTCGTGTGCACCGTAGATGAATGGGAATTACAATAGACTACACCTTTTACTTGTTTTTTATTGTACACAATTTATCGACTGTAACATTTTTATACTCGGACTCGAGTAACGGCTAATAATAATAATAATAATAATAATAATAATAAAAAAAAAGATGATGATATAGGATAAGTTTTACTGTTGTACTGTGTATTTAAATTGACGAGTGTATATAATGTAATTATCTCTGTCTGCCTGTCTCTCTATATATTATGTATTGAAAATCAAAAATTAAACATTAAAAACTTTGTAATTAATTACTGATGAGGACAAACGAAGAGGGGGAGACAAAATGCAGCTTGCACAGTTTCTAATTTGTATTAGTAAGCATTGGATGCATGATGGGTAAGTAGGGTGAAATGAAATTATAGTTTTTAAATATATTTTGCATGGGGGTATATTTTTCATTTAAGAACTTTTTTTAGATCTTAATGAAATATATATGTATGTAAATAAATAAATAAATAAACACCACAGAAATTAGACAACCTCCAATTTCAGAAGCCAGAGCTTGTAAGGATGGGGGTTACACATTGAAAAAACGCGGACATACAACTATTTCCTCCAACAGTGCCACCGCCGGAGGCGGGATTCGAACCCGGTGGCGCGATACCCGTGTGATTAATCGCGAGTGCCACCTCGCACTTTAACCAACGCAGCTATCGGCCGCTAGTCATATTTTTTATTTTAGCGCGTAATAAATTATATAGCTTTGGACCGTAATAAAATATAAACCTTTGCGTATGATATTTTCTATAAAGCGGCATCTGGACTGACATTTTATCTTTGCTCCTAGTTTGATAGTCGTTTCTAATATATGTATAACTTCCTTATATTGAGCATATTTAGTTCGGTGTAGATCATTTCCGATGAATTTTGACTTTTTAAATAAAATTTTTAACAATGTATTCTGCATTATTTGTAAGTTTCTGAATTTGGTTTCATATAATATAGTAGGTTACCCTCAAATTCAAAGCCAAGGGCTGTCCGGAAGGGGGCTGCTCATTTGAAAAGCAGACAACATCCATTCTCACCTACATTGAAAGTATCGGTGCCGAAGATCGAACCCAGAACAAAGCAGAATTTGACCAAAGCGAATTTGCTACGTCCGCGCTCTAGCCGGGTCAGCTATCGTGCCGGTATTCTTTCTAATTCCTTATGTATGTAGTGGGTTCAAAAATATCACTACATTTAATGTCAAATCTCCTTATGGCAATCATAAAACCTAATACAGAACGTGTTTGATGAAAAGAGAGAGGTATATTTTGTATGGACAAAAGTACATATAAGATTTATGATACTTCAAAAATTTAAAGAATTCTAATCCATCAAGAATCGCGACTGAAAACCAATAATAAACAGTTACGTTGTTCACCGACAGATGTCAACACAGATTGATCGGTATTTACATCAGTAAACTTGAATTGCAAAAACTATATTTTAGTTATAATTCCTAAAATAAAAGTTAAGTGCAATTACTAAAATAAAATTTAGTTGCAGTTCCTAAAATATAATTTAATATCAATAATATGAATTTCGGCAGAAAATGTTAAACCATCATTTTGTGCTAAGCGGTGAAGGCGTCGGAACCGATTTATGATCAGAGCAAAGCTGGTGGTGAAATAGGAGGTGGCCTAATGGCCAACTGGACCACTTTTTCTGCGGTTTAAGAATATAGAGTTCAGTGTATTACATCCAACAACCATTTAAAAAAATAGTCACACTTTTTATCAAGAGATGACAGCATCTAGCTTCAAAAATTTAGGAAATATTTAGATAGATTTAAATATATAGATTTATTTATATAAAATGCATACCTTAACATATGGTGAGTCTAATTTATTGTTAAGAAATTAATCCGGAAAGATTGTTTATAAGGTAATAATATAGAAATATTTGAGATCATCGAAAATACATAACGTCGACATGTTTTTAACACTAAACATTGATAGCTCTGTTCTATGTTTATGTCAAACGGTAATCTACTCAGCACTGATCATTTTTTTGTGTATTAGAAATGTATAAGAATGTCCCAAGTTATGAATATCATCATCTTTCTGAAAGAACTCGAAATATTAACGTCCCTACGTTAACTTGATCAAACGACATATTTTGGCTAGTTGGCATAGGATACCGGATTTTGGATCAAGATTAACATAAAATTCAGTTAATATTTGGTTAATTAATTGAATATCGATTTAATATAGGATTAAATAGCAAGTCTAAGAAAATTGAGTAAGCTTAGGTTTTCTTAAAAAAAAATCTTTAATAGATGCGTGGTCAGCCTAGAGGTTAATTTTGAGATTAATTTTGGTAATTTTATTCTAGACGACTTGGACGAGGTATCAAAAACAACACCAATTAATTAGTATATTTTCTCTGTTGGTAATTTTGGATATATATATTTTGGACTTTGGATTTTAGTAACTACTTTGGCAGGTGATTTTGGTTTAACGGTATTACCTTGACGACTCGTTGTATTTTTAAATATCTGAGATACTTCCTATCTCTATTTTCACAACCGAGATTTGGAAATTCTGTGAAGATTTGTAAATTGTTCAGCAAGACCCTCGATCATCGGAAGAGCGCTCACTGAAATCTGGAGCACCTGGTGTATCCCCATTTCGTGTATAAGCTAAGTTAAGGTTTCTTGTAGTCATTATTTTGCTTATAATTATTGTCTAAATTAAAATTCATATTTTTTCTTAGCAGAGAATCCTAGACATTTATAGCCTAGTGCGTATTTTAATATTTTATTGTGTGTAAATTTATTATTTGCAATAAATTGCATTATTTTCAAACTGTCTTCTTTCATTGTTTTTGTCTCACTACAAGGATTTGGAAGACCTAGGACCTAATTCACTCCATATTGCAGTATATACTGTTACACAATTATCATCATTGCTCACGAAAGTTTACTACAACAATTATCCAATTGAAATTTGACTATGCATGCTATCCTGCATATTTATTTTATCTTAAGACTTGCAACTAATTGTGAATATGGCAATATTACAGGAGATAATAATCCTATATTTTTTAAATGTAAAAAGCATACAGTCTATATAACACAATAAAGTATGGCAACATTCCGATATCCTTCAAAGTATTTCATCTATTTATCTCTAAATAATAAGAACATCCAACAAGGTTCTTGGGAAAAACGAAAATCAAATGTACGTTTGCTTTGTTTCCTTGTTTTACATGTCCTTAACGTGGTCTGATCTTGTGTGTTCTGAAAAAGGACATGTTTCAGAACTCTTAAAAAAATACCTGGACAAGAAGCGTGTAGCCCTTGTGCATCCTTCGTCTTGTATGAATCTTTATCTTAGATTAGTTGTTCGATTAATTTATGCATAATTGTTGTGTCATAAAGCCTGGTTTTGAGCGTTGATTCATATGAAAAAAAAAAAATTACACCAGCGCATTCGCCATATGTTAGAGCTTGATTTGTCTAAAATCACAATATTTTCTTTCAATTTGTAGGACCTTTTAGTGGTCTTGTACTTAAGAACACCAAAAGCTGTGGTTCATAATATGGCCACCTAAATGGGTGACTATATTGCAAATAAAAGTATCTCTCATAAAAATACGTTATATAATACATCTATTTAAGTAGTAATAAAATGTATTTTTTTAACATCAGATCTGTGTGACCATTAATGTTTTTCAAAAGCTAAGTTTGAGGTAAAATTCTATATATGTATTTTCAGTACTGTTTTTACAAATAGAAAATTCGATATCTAATATATTGACATATTTCTTAACTGATAAAATAGTGAAAACAAAGTCTTTTGGGTTTTTAAAATTACTTATACAAGATACGAATATACACATTTGTAAATATCTAATAATTAATATATACAAATTAAATCAATGCCAACGTCAGAGAAAATATCGTCAATCATAGTCTTTGAATTTTTATAAATACGAGAAAATAATTCAGCAATAGTTATTTATGTACCGAGGGCGATATAGAGATGTATATACCTGCGGGTGACGAATTTCTATCAGAGAGCCTTGGCCCGAGGGTAGAAAGTCACACAAGGGCATAAACATCCCACATCGCCAGTGGTGCTTACAATGTTTTATATTTCACTCTACTTTACATACCTACCTAATTTAAATTTAATAAATGAATTTAATAATTCATTAAATAGATATGGCTTTGCGGTTGCCGGTCCTTGCGTTTGACTATGTATCCATAACGATGCGACTATTATTTTATTTATTTCTGCCAGTGAAGTAATAAAGTGTGTTGAAACCTTTGTAAAAGTGATCATGCAGGACGAAGAAATTCCACAAATTCTCCTCCAAAGCGCCACAGAAGCAAAAGCTGCTACCAAAAAAAATCCCGATCACTCTATGAGAAAGAATATGAAAAATTTCAACAATGGGCTAACAGAAATTTTGTAACTGTCAGCGAGACAGTTCTAATGGCTGGTACGTGTTCCAAATAATAAATGTTGTAACTGTGTTAGTTAATAGCATTAAAGAACCTTAAACGAAACGTCTTTATTAAAATTGTTTTTTAAACGTTTTTCAAAAGTGAATATCGAAACGCATAATAAGCGGGCGTAATCATTATGCCCGTTCTTTATGGCTCTAGGGTATAATGGCCATGTATATCTCGTATCCAAGCAATAAACAACAAATTATGGACAAGTGAAATATAATAGTATATTATAATACAAGTGTATAAATAATACTTATACACGCGCATTATACGCTATTTTTTATTATACCTGCACAGCAAAGTAAAAATTGGAAAAATAAATTAATGTAGATTAATTTTACAAGATAATCTCTGAATATCATTTTTAATCGGTAACATAGAGACGTACGATGGCTCTGAAGGGCCACAGCAAAAAATAAAAAAAGTAGAAATTTCTACTTTTAAAGTAGAAGTTGCCACTTTTCAAAGTAGACATTTCTAGTTTTAAAGTAGAAATTTCTAGTTTTATATTGTAAGTTTCTACTTTAAGATTACAATTTCTCCTTTTGGTGTAAGGCTGATCGATCATAAGTAGATAGGTAGATAGATGATCTTATTCCCATTAAAAATATGGTGTCCCTTGAGGCTTGTAAAAATGAGACTAAATTTCTACGATTTTCCTGTGACAAGGTCGACAAGGATGTCTATCAATTATGTGAATTAATTTTAGAAGAGAAAAATGGAGTTAAGGCAGATCCATTCGATACAGTTGATATTTACGTTTGTTTAAGAAATGAGATAAAATTATTGTTAAATTTAGAGTAGTTAGTAATATCGAATGAATGTGATGAATGTCAATAAATTTCAGTTTGCAACTATACAACAAAATATTAAATAAAAAATATCTAACTATTTTTACTTTTTACATCAAACTTTTATGCCGCTTTTTATACTACATTGCAATTTTAAGTGTCGTTTTACACATTGTTCTGTTTTATTTATTTTAGTATAATTTCGAAAAATGTTTTAGTAAACCTAAACATTTAAAGTCAGTATTTATATCTTTACAAGACGGTAACTTACATTTTAAAAGGACAGTTCAAATTGGCTATATTCATGGGCATCAAAATTAATTTATTAAATGTAGATGATGCGGGGACTAAATATTTTAATAATCTATACTATTTTGATATGTCACATAACTATAAATTTAACTAGATTACTGAAAACTTCTAGTATCTGATAGATGTTGCTGTAAAAAGCTGTGATATATGGATACGCACTGTATAAAAGACCATATGTTTGTATTATGTGAGGAGGAAAAAGTAGCCCAGATACAATTTATTATAGGAATTACATTTTTTTGACATAAGTGCCGTTACGTATGATGTCATCTATAACACTTTTTGGGAAGATACACTTAATTTAGAAAATTTCAACTCAAAAAAATAGGTCTTTCGTCTGTAATTGGATTAAAAAATCTATATTTTAAACAACGAAACTCGTAGCACATTAGAAAAAAAATTCATAGACTAAGTTTTGCTACTGGATATATATTTATGTTTTATGTTAAACTGGTAACGATGATGTCTGATTTCAATGACTGATAACTTTTCACCTCATTAGTCCTGAGAAAAACAATAAAGATATTCAAAACGTCGACTCTAAAGAGGAAATAAGGTTTGCTTTTTTATCCAATTACCGACGAAAGGCCTACTCAACATTCATTTTGTGGATACGAAACTTATGTCCAAAAAATTAAAATATTTTGATAGTAATATATGTGTTTTAATTGTAATGCACCAATTATATCCTCTTGGCAAAAAACGTAAATACTGTCCATATGTAAGATATAATTTTAAGCAAACGATTAAAGAAGAAACAAAGATCACAAAAATATTATTTCCAGTTTTTATCATCGATCTCCCAAGATACACTTACTCATTGTCGTGTTCACCTTTATGCAGATGAGAGATTGAGATGTACTTTTCATTCTCACTAAAGGATTGGATAAAAGCCATAAAATATATAAATGCTGACATACTGAAATTTAGGGGTCATAGTAGATGGATTTTTGTCCTTCAATGACCACAATGATGGATTTGAATCTGAATGATTTCAAATTATGGTCAATTATGATTATTCTTAAATTTGAAGTTCCAAAATCTATCACCGATATATTCGACCATAAAACTGAGTTCATTTGAGCTCTAAAATCGGTATAATTATCATGTATGGCAGGGGCAACTCTAATTTAGAGCTGCAGGTATGGGCAGGTATTGATCTTCGATTTATCCCCTTCAATTCGTTAAAAGTTATTTTTCGAGGATTTTCTGTTAACAAATCTGTGCGCCAGTGCAGAATCTCAAAAATGTTGTTAAATCCTTCTCATCGCATTCATGTATGAATTTTTTAATAATTGTTAATATTTTCGATTGTTCTAAATCGAGATCAAAAATTATGTTATTTAAAATGTTCGCTTCTCTTTTCGAATAAATTTCAGATAAAATTTCGTAAGTATAAAATTTTTTAGAGTAGTTTCCCAGCAGTCAATTACAGTTATAATTACTTAAAAAACGAGGAACACATAAAGCATGACGGCAAATAACACTAGAAGACATTTCTGTCTTGAAAATTGAATAATTGGAAAGTGGAAATTTCTATTTTAAAACTAGAAATTTCTACTTTCAAAAGTAGAAATTTCCACTTTTTAAATTTTTTGCTGTGGCCCTTCAGAGCCATCGTAGAGACGGTTACAATATTTTTTTGTTTCGTTGCTATCTACATGTGTATTTGTCATTGTTTAAAATTGGTTGTTACCTAAGCAACCTTAAAGCTCTAGTGCTTTAAAGGCCCGATTTTGCACGCTTTTTTGTTTCAAAAACATAGATTATAATTATTCAGGTATAATAAAAAATATTTTATATTTCACTTGGTCATAATTTATTGTTTATTGCTTGGATATGAGTTATATAAATATAAACAAGGCCATTATACCCTAGGGCAAAAAAGAGCGGGGTAATGATTGGGCCCGCTTAATATGCCCTCTAATACTCACTTTTGAAAAACATTGAAAAACATTTAAAAAGCAATTTTAATAAAGACGTTTCGTTTAAGGTTTTTTAATGCTATTAGCTAACACAAGTATGATCGCTTTTACAAAGCTTTCAACACACTTTATTGCTTCCCTCGCAGAAATAAATAAAATAATGGTCGCATCGTTATGGACCTGCAACCGCAAAGCTATATTTATTTCATAAATTATTAAATACGTTTATCAAATTTTAATTAGGTAGGCATCTAAAGTAGAGTGGAATATAAAACGTTGTATGCACCACTGGCGATATAGGATGCTTATGCCCTTGTGTGATTTTCTACCGTCGGTTCAAGGCTCTCAGAGAGAAATTCGTCACCCGGGCATAAAGATCTCTATATCGCCCTCGGTATATAAATAACTATAATGCAATCAAAAGACCATAACACATTTAATAAGTCGCTTGTATTCTGATTGTTTAGGAAAAACATTCGTCGTAATCAACATTCAGAAGAGACATTCAGAAGGGCAATAATAGACATATTGATTCAGAAAGGCTATTACAATCTTAGTGAATACTATGACGACTCATTTTAAAATGTTTTGTTTTCTTGTTTCCCTCCTTTTGTGATATATATGTGTGCTTATATGTTTCTATATGTGTTTATTTGTACATATTATAAGTGTTTTATTAATATTTCTAGTAATTTATTATATTTGTTCACATATTTTTCTTTATATAGGTATCTATTCTCAACTATGGCATGTACATATATTCCTTAGATGTGCATATGGTGGTGTAAAAATATCTACTGTTCAATACTATTGTATTGTTCATCTTTTTATTTATTGTATTCTTGTATATATATCTAGTATGTAACTTTTACTGTATCTGTCTTACTTTATTTTAATGTAAAATTAACTATGACTGTGTATGTTATGTTATACTTTATACATATAGCTTTGTCAATAAGAGTATCTAATTCTTAGACAATAAAGCATATCTTGATTGATTGATTGATTGATTGATTGAAAATTACAATAGAGTTTTCCCACTAATTTTATTTTAACAATTTGTGTCGTGAAAATGATATAACAAAACATTTTATTAATTTACAACAATTTACTTTTCTAATAAGAATTATTTCTAAGAAAATATCGTTAAAACAACTTGCTGATAATTTCATTGCTTTTTAAAACGGGCATTTTTACGCGCCAGAATTACGTATCTACCCGGAAAACCAATGAGATTATGGATATCATTATTTTGTAATAGATTCTAACTGTGTGTTAAAGAAAGCTTTCCTCTAAAACTTCTCAGAATTTCAATTTGTAATGCTTGTACTGTGATTGGTCTAAAGCAGTGGACGTGTAAATATTGACCAATCAGAATCCAGATAAATGCCGCACAAGTTATTCGTGAAAGCGTCTGACGTTAATATTTTGTACTGTAGTTTAGGTTTAACCTTCACCGACATTACACATCAGATGACTAACCTAAAACGTTAAATTTATATTTTTATGTTTGTATTGTTTGGAGCGACAATATTATTTTATCAGTTTCTAGTTTATGTTTTATTAATTCTACAATCAAAATGGAATCAAGTGGAAGAGGGATATGTTAAAGGTGCCGCTGATAATTTATCTAAAGTAGAAAAGTGCTGAGTGCTGTCAATAAATAGAGGTTATGTTATGTTAACATAGACCAAGATTAATAAACAATCTTGAACAGAGACAACCTCTGTGATGTTAATTCTGTGATTGGATTTCAGGGTGTTGACGTCACAACGCGCCAATTTATGGCTGTTTAAAATGAACCCAATATTTTTCAAACTTCAAGTTTTTTTGTTTTGTTACTATTAGTAAAATTAATAAGATAATAAGTATGCCATAAATCATTTTTTTACGTGAGTTAAGTATTTCAGCAATAATTTTTTTTCTGGGAACACCCTATTGAAATCACTACAAATAAAATTCGGACCCCTAATATTAGAATTTTTGTTAACAGTTTTTCTAGAGAGATCATAAAATTTTGAAAATTTGCAACAGGCGACCTATATAAACAATTGACATTTAAATTAACATTATTAAATAACCACACCAAAAGTGACACAAGTTCAAAAACTTATTAAATTACCCATGAGAAAAAAATTGAAATAAAATTAAATTCTAGTAACATGGTATTATTATTGTAATGCTTAGTTTTAACAAATTAAAAAAGAAATAGAAATTTATAATAATACTGAAATAAAAAAAATAAAAATAGAGAACTCCGTTATAGTCTGGGGTCCGACGCCCTTTTAAAGTGATTACTAACAGGTTGAATTTTCGTGAGTGGCTTCATTTTGAAGAGTCTTCCAACTTTGCCTTCTGCAAAAATTCTCGGTAGAGGTAGACAAAGTTCTACGCAGTCGCTAAACATGTTGATCGTGGAACTGACACTTTCATGGTGTCAGGCTAGAAAACCTGTTAGAAAATTTGTAAGACAATTTGACCATTCGATTTAAAAAATATTAATTAAACGATAATGTAAAAATCAGCCTGTTAGTGTAAACAAACAGCGAGCTGCGCTTGTCTAACAAAAGTGATGTAAATATGTGAAAATAACGACGTCTGAAATTTTATTACTACGGGCTGATTTTTACACTCACTATTGTTTAATTAATATTTTTGAAATCGAATGGTCAGAGATTGTCCTACAAACTTTCTGGCAGATTTTTCAGTCCTACGCCTTGAAAGTGTCACCATGTTTGGCGGCTGTGTAAAACTCTACTTTGAAGCTGCTACCATCATGGTAAAATAAACCACAGAAGACGCGGATAGACTCATAATAAGCACTGCAATAAGCGTGTTCCATTTGTTTAACTCTGTAGTTGTTGAAGAAGATATTGATCTCTTAGTAATTCTGACAGGCATTTCAACACAACGTCTTCACCCCCCTTTAAAAGAAGTAAGGGTAAATAAGCCTAAATCACCTTAGTTGCCTGATGATTTACTTTCCTTGATTAAGAAACGAGATAAAGCTGACGAAAAATTTAAAAGAACAAATAATCCTGCAGACCTTTTCACGTATAAAAATCATAGATATCGTACTCTCACTGCCACTCGTAGAGAAATGGAAAGGAACATTAATAGTATTTGTGACCAGGGCAATGTTAAAAATACATACAGTTTTGAAAAATTTTAATAAATATAAAACCAAAATTAATGTAATACCTAATGGTTTGTCTACGCCTCATCATTTGAAAGGAATGATAATCTTAATAAAATTGAATATTATGCAGACAACAATTTCACTGATATAATTTGTCTTTTCAATTTACTGATGTTGAAAGCGTCAATAATTTTTTAAATGAATTAAAATCCAATGCAACAAGATCAGATGGTATTTCCCTCAATATGGTTAAATATTGATGTATATTGTACTCACATTGTTAATTGTTGTCTGGAGAAGGGTTACTTCCCTGATTCATGGAAAGAAGCTCGTATCATACCGTTGCCTAAAACCAATAATGTACAAATCTGTGTCTGATTTGTGACTAATTAGCATTCTTCCTATTATATAAAAAATTTTGGAAAAAGTAGTGTGCCAGCAACTATATAAATATGGATGTGATTTCAATATAATTGGCCAATACCAGTCGGGATTTAGAAAGGGCCTGCATTGACAAAAGTAACTGATGACATTTTTATAGATATAGATAATAAAAAAATAACTGCTGTTATGCTTGACTTTTCGAAAGCATTCGACACTATCAGTCGTTATCTCTTGTGTGCAAAATTGCGGCACTACTTTCTACTTTCTGAGCTATCGGTTTCCTTTATTAAATCATATCTAGACAATCGGACACAAAAGGTTGTATTTGATAATGTCTGTTCAGATAGTATTTCAGTTCTATCAGGCGTACCTCAGGGACCAGTTCTTGGGCCTTTATGGTTTTCTATATACACCACTGACATATTGCGCTCTGCAAACACATGTAAAATTCAAGCATATGCTGATGATACTCAGGTTTACTTAAATTTTTCGCACCGAGACTCGGCCGCTGCCCAGAGACAACTCAACCACGACCTTAATATTTTAAAAACTGAGTACCTACAGCATAATCTAAAATTAAATCCAAGCAAATGTAAACTTGTATTATTTGGCTCAAACAGAAACCTGGATAATTTTTAAATAAAAATTGATGACAAACTTTTAACGCCTGAGAATGGTGCAAAAAATCTAGATCTCTAGGTTGATAGTAATTTAAAATTTTCTCATCATGTTAGCTCTATGATGTCTAAGGCCTATGGTGGATTAAAGCTACAGTACGCCAGTTGAGATATTTGGAACTGGATCTAAAGAAAAAGTTGAGCGAATCTTTAGTATTGTCTGTCTTTAACTACTGTGATGTTGTGTATAGTCTAGTCTAGTCTAGTCTTAACTGGTTGAACATGGAAAACCGCAGGAAGTTACATTTTCTTCTTTATGTTCATAGAATACTTTTATCCTGCACTCCTCGCTATCTTTTTGACCGACTTAAGCCTAGATCCACTATTCGTTCATGGAATATTAGATCTTCTCATATACTGCACATTCCAAGACATAAGTCTGCATTGTTCAAAAAAAGTTTTTCTTATTGTGCTTCTAATCTTTATAATAAATTGCCAGATGAAATGAAAAATCTATCAGCTAGTACTTTTAGGATAACATTAAAAAAAGGCATTTGTTTAAATCTTTAATTGCGTAGTAATATAAAATCCTATTGTTTTGTCTCACTTTTTTCTACTGTTGTCTTGCTATATTTTTTTTATATATTGTTATTTTTTTTTTGTATCCATGATATTAGTTGTCATAATAAGGAATTTGTTATGAAATATTCATGGACATGTAACGATTTCCTATATTACTTTTTTCCTACTACCTACTACTTTTTTTTATTCTTTACTTTTGTATAAATTTTTATTATTGTTATTTTTTTTCTTGCGGGTTGCGTGTAAGAATAGCTAGATTTTGCAACGTATATACTCAACAAACAGTGTAGCAGATAAAATTGTTGCAGAAAACATACTATTTTTGCATGCATTTAGCGGCTGCGACACAACGTCGTCTCTTTTCAATCAGGCAAGCTCAAATTTCTTAATGTGTTGCGAAAAATCCTAATCTTTACGATGTTATAAGAGTATTTAAAGGAAAAGATGCCGACGAAGAAAATGTAGCTAAAGCTGGAGAATACTTTCTTCTCAGATTTTATGTATAGCCATAAAAAGGAATTTATACCTCTGAACACTTATAGGCACCAATGCTTCATAACCTCAGCACAAAGGAATAAATTTAACATCACTTCATTGCCTCCTACAAAAGAACAGTAAGACAGAAGACAGAACGTATGATCAGGTACAGCAATGGATTCGTAGCGAAAAACCTGTGATTTAATGGGGATGGAAGAAAGACAAAAATGGTCTTATCCCTCTGACTACACTCCAAACACCTGCTCCAAAAGTTCTTCCTAAACTAATTTCTTGTAAATGCTAGAAAGGATGTCGTGGAGCATGTGGATGCAGGAAAGCAGGGCTCAACTGTTCTCTAATTTGCTCTGAAAGCGCAGAGTATAAGCAAAAATAATTTCTATTTAAAGTGGACTGTAATTTTAATGGACAAAGTTATTATATCGATAAAAACTTACCGTCTTACAGTCGGCGATGGTTGGAGACCATAA
Organism: Leptura quadrifasciata; assembly: GCA_963675555.1. Classification (NCBI taxonomy): domain Eukaryota; kingdom Metazoa; phylum Arthropoda; class Insecta; order Coleoptera; family Cerambycidae; genus Leptura; species Leptura quadrifasciata. Next base: position 34,982,721 of record OY776680.1, on the reverse strand, counting down.
AAAATATCTTGTGTATACAGTATAATGTTTATGATAACTTTCAGACAATATACAGGGATAGGTTGAACGGTAGGAAAAAAGGAATACACAACGTTATTTTCTTAACATAAAGTTAAACACAAACACTATTTATCCCAATCACTTATAAATAATTATAAATTTACGGATGAACGAAATACATAAAACATAAAATTGAAGTGGGAACATGGATTCCGGTCTATAGCGGAAAAAATCAACTATTTACTGTCTTCGCGCGTTGTAAAAGCACGTGCCGACTCATTCCCTCTAGAAAGAGAGAGCACCAAAATAGAAAATGTGATGCCAGTGGCGTAACCATGCTCGAACTGTGGCAATAGATGTAATAACATGGCGTAGGTGTGATCAACATCTTCACAGATGGATCAAAAAAGAAGGATGGGGCAGGATGTGGAATATACTCCAGAAGTCTGCAAATCCAATATAAATGGGCTATGGATGTACGAGCCAGCGTAGTACAAACGGAACTGGCGGGCATAACCATAGCTGCAAAAGAGATTGTTCGTAGACAAATTACGGGCAAAACAATCAGGATCTACACAGATTGTAGACAATCATCAAAATTACCACAGGAGCAGTATGGGAATGTCACCAAGCACTTGTGGGTGCCTCCAGCATGAATAACATACTGGTATGCTGGGTGAAAGGACACGCACAGTGCAGTGGCAACAAAGCAGCCGACAGACTGACTAAGAAGGCAGCAGGCCTAAGTATCTTTGGACCAGGCCCGGCTAGTCTGTTACCGATCACGGCGATAATACAAATAATTAAAGAGAACACCCACAATGAATTCAAGAAATGGGATGAAACAAACAGCAGTCAGCTTGCTAGGGAACTACTAAAATATCCTAACAAGAGTACAGCAATGTACTACCTGGCAATGTCCAGAAGGAACCTACGTTTTATAACGGGAACCAGACTGGATACTGTCCGCTAAGAATACATCTCCATAATATGAGATTAAGCGAAACACCTTTCTGTAGAGGTTGTGAACAAGAAGATGAGACGGTTCAACATGTACTCTGTGACTGTTCTGCGGTCTCATCAATCAGAGAATGCATTTTGGGAGAACGTGGGCCTACTTTGGCTGATGTAAGGAAGATGCCTCTAGGCAGCACCACCACCTATTTCGCAAGATTAGGTTGGTTGGAGGCCTAGGTGAGGGTCTGCCTACAGGGAGGATGTACAAGGGGCCCAACAGGGCCTAAGTGCCGTGGTTTAATAATTTTATTGTCCACCCTCCCAACCAATTCCAGATGTCTCAAACATTGGAAGATAGTGATGAAGATGAAGACACTGGTACGATCTTAGAACCACTATGTACTGAAATTGATAGAGAAAATAGAGAAGAAACTACTGCGCCAGAAGAATTGATCTCACACGACTCTGAGACTTCGTTGCCTTCAACTAGCAAAAATATCGACAAAGCTGGTCCCTCAGGGGTATCAAAGCGAAAGAAGTTAGTGTATTTACCAATTAATGTGTGGATTAGGCCTACTGGAGAAACCGCAAAAGAAAACGCGCCATATATCCTACCTCATGGTAGTATGGAAATGGGTATTACTTTTCACTGCACGTTAAACTTTGTTAGTCCCTTATCCAAAACAGGTCGGTTTTAAGAAAAAAATGGTTAGAACCTATTTCTTAGCAAATTTCCTGGTCTTAAATTTGATATATATTTTTTCTGTAAAGGTAACGAGTAACGAGATATCTTAAAAAATCTCTTTTTTTCGCAATTTATTACAATATGACGGCGCCGGTGGTACAGATACGAGGTGGCAAATTAGCAATTTGAAATGAGTAGCTCAAAATACGTAAAATTGCAAAATATCAAAATTTCCGCAAAAACTTTTCAGGGAAAGGCAACAGCGCGTAATTACTGGACTATATAGTTTGATTTTATCTGGCCGATAGCCGCGTTGGTTAAGGCGCGAGGTGGCAATCGCGATTAATCACACGGACATCGCACCACCGGGTTCGAATCCTGGCTCCGGCACTGGCACTGTCGGAGGAAATGGTTGTATGTCCGCGTTTTTTCAATGTGTAACTCCCTTCCGCACGAGCCTCTGGCTTCTGGAATTGGGGGTTGTCTAATTTCCATGGTGATTATTTATTTATTTATTTATTATTATTTATTTATTTCGTCGATTTTACTCACCTGATGTCGGGAAATTATGCTGAATGGATATCCTCCTTGAAATAACCAAAGTGGCATAGAGGAAATTACAAGGTAACATGCGACCAAAGTAATCGACTTCTACAGCAGGACAATGCTTGTTTAGTTATCTACTTACGACCACCTTCTTATTATTACACAATGGCTTTTTCCATAGTACAAGGTAAAATAGTGATAAGATGACCGACATTTTCGTGTCAACGAGAATTTTACTAGGTCAAAGTTAGATAATTTAAAATTAAAATTATCGTTCACCTCTTGGATTAAAGAGAAAATTATGCTGCAACTAATTGCAATTTAAAATGTGTTAATCATAAATTGTTTACAAATTAATGATGTAAACTGAATAAGCAGTTTGTATTATTTATATATTTATATAATACAAATACAAACAGATGTGTTTTGATAAAATTATGTAACTGAGGAAATAGTTTTCGCATAAAATAATTATTAAATAATAATATAGACAAAATAAAATACTTGTATTTAAAATAATTTAAGTTCATTTAAATCAAACTTCAAATACAACTCTCACTAATCTTCATAATATATTTTATATCTGTACGTATATTACAAGACGTATTTAGGATTAAGATAAGAATACTAATCTCCTGATTTTTGTGTAGCAATTTTTAAATTTCTATATATTAATATAATATTTCACGGTGATCTCAAAAATTATGTTGGAAGATATAGATAATGGTTATTATTCTTCGTTAACGGAAATGAGAAAATGGCGGGCAATTTCTGGGTTTTGGGTAGAACTAGTGAAAATAAGGTCACAAGTTTGTATATTTTTCTTTCCCCTGAGGTACCCCTACGAATTACGTACGTACGTTACGTACGTATTCGCTCTTGAATTTGAAGGTTAAAAATCGATTTTTCGCGATAACTTTTTATTGTTCAATCGATTTTAATCATTTTTGGATCAGTATCATATTGTTTCAGTTCAGTTAGGCCAGTGTATTAGAACGTTGGTTAACATTCTTGGGGGCTCGGGGGCAAAGCACCCATTGCCTTAATAAGTTGAAAAAAAATTCAGCAAATTTTCTTTTATTTTTAAGGTTATTTTCAAATTTTTTAACCATTTTTAAGTAAAACGCGTATATTTGTTTGATGTCGGTAATATGAACCGTTTTCGAGATAAATGCACTTAACGATAAAATTGCGATTTTCAATCGCATAAATAATAGTAATTTTTGAAAATAAATAAACAAAGACTATTTACTTAGTATACTTTGTCATATTATTTATGACCTTCCCGTTGATTATTTCAAAAAAAAAACAACAAAAATTTAGCACATGCTGAAGCCCAAATTCTGGGGTCAGCATTGAAAGTGTTAATATTAATTTTTTTAAATATTTAAAAAAACAGCTACATCATCTTATCCACGTAGATAAGACGATGTAGCTGTTTATGTACAAAACCAAACGAGTAATAATAACAGTTTATGGTTGCCATGGATCAAAATATCAGATAATTGGAGTGACATAATTTTTCAGTATTAGCTTAATCCGACATTAATTAAGTAATTAATTGGTTGAAATATGGCTTACACTAACAATGAATACGCAGATATGCAGTTAATGTATGGAATAGCTTCTTGTAATGCCTCGAAAGCACGAAGACTATACGCTCGACGGTATCGCTATCGAAGGGTTCCTGATCGCAAAACTTTTGAAGGTGTTGATCAACGGCTGAGTGAAATTGGTAAAAAATATAATAATTTTTTTGAAAACTAAAAATCTAAGAATTATATCTCTACTTAGGTCGATTTGCGCCAAATGACGTAAGCAGGGGTGCTCCACGGACAACACGTACTGTTGAAGTAGAAGAGAACGTATTGGATGCAGTCGCTGCGAATTCATCTGTCAGTATCAGATCATTATCATTACAAATGAATGTCCCAAAATCGATCGTTGGAAGAATTTTGAAACAGCAACTGCTTCATCCGTACCATATACAGAAAGTACATGCCATTAGCCCAGATGACTTTCCTGCTAGGGTGTAATTTTCGCAATGGTTTATACAGAAATATGAACAAAACCATGCTTTCATTCGAACGGTTTTGTATACGGATGAAGCGAGCTTTGGAAGGAATGGAATCATTAACTCCCACAACTTACAGGTTTGGAGCGAGGAAAACCGACTGGCCACAATTCAAACGCGCCATCAAAGACAATTTCATATTAATGTTTGGGCCGGAATTATTGGCCGGTAAAGTGTATACGAACTTAATTGAAACCTTATAAAACTAAAAGCCGGCAAAAATAGTCGGCATCTCTTTATTGTACATGGGCGGAGGTAAATAGAAATGCTTGTCATAAGATGATAAGATTTTCGGGCGTTATTATATTATCCTCCGTTTCAAATGGTCTCCAGAAAGCCATGGTAAATTAGTAAATAATTAAAATATTTTACCTTTTATATAGTAGTAAATATTTATAAACATGAACAATAACTAACTAAACTCCCACGCTTGATATTATAACAGGTATTTGTGCATTGCACTGGCACATTGACAGCAATCTCATAAGTTCACGTTGACTGCTGAGAAACGATTTACGAGTTTTTTATGCTAGTAGGCCTGTCCATTTTATTGTCTTTAAACCAGTGCAGTCGTAGATGGTTCATTGAGGCTGATTGCATTGCCAGTCTCGGACTCGCCTGCGCAGTTTCAACTACCATTCGAATCTCGATACTATTGCTAAATATATAGGACAAAATATCAAGTTCAGTGCATACGGTCCTGTGTTTTAACACTGACCAGTTTCAATTGTACTCGTATAAAGTATACTTGTTGGGCCCTTTCGTGCTATCAAATCGATTGAATGGGCAACTTTATCTTGAATTTCTCCAACAACAGTTACCACAACTTTTAGAAGACGTTGACATTGCATCTCGAGAGAACATGTTGTTTATGCATGATGGGGCGTCCCCGCATTTTAGTCTTATAATGAGGGGTCATTTGAATTTGAAACCGGTGGATAGGTCGGGGTGGGCCTGTTCCTTGGCCTCCCCGATCACCCGATTTAAATCCCCTTGATTTCTTCATGAGGGGGCATTTAAAGAGTTTCGTATATGCCACACCAGTAGAGACAAGAGAAAAATTATACAAGAGAATTATGTACCTTTCAAATGCAAATGAAGGAATGTTGTGGCGTGTCTAGCGATCGTCAGTTCGTTGTGGACAAGCATGCATTAGGGAAGTTGGTGCCTATATTGAGCATTGAAATTTCATAAATCTTAATTTTTCCATGTCCCTAATTAGTTTTCTACAGTAAGGTTTCAAATTTTGTGTGATCAAGATGTTTTGTTTTTATAAGTTTATGTAAGTACTTACTACCTCCTAGGGAAATAAATGTTGTTTTGTACATAATCCTCGTGTTTATTTAATTTTTAAAAATTACTATTATTTGTGCGATTGAAAATCGGAATTTTATAGATAAGTGCATTTATCTCGAAAACGGTTCATATTACCGATATCAAACAAGTATACGTTTTTTACATAAAAATGGCTCAAAAATTTGAAAATAACCATAGAAATAAAAGAAAATAGGCTGAAATTTTTTTCAACTTATTAAAGCAATGTGTGCTCTGCCTCCGAGCTGCCAAGAATGTTATCCAAGGTTCAATACACTGACCTAACTGGATTGAAATAATATGATACTAATTAAAATTAAAAAATTATTAAAATCGATTGAACAATAAAAAGGTTATCGCGAAAAATCGATTTTTAAGCTTCAACTTCAAGAGCGTAGGGGTACCTCGGGGGAAAGAAATATATACGAACTTGTGACCTTATTTTCACTAGTTCTACCCAAATCCGAGAGATTGCCCACCATTTTCTGGACACCCTATATAGTGAAACTTTGTTCGGGCCATAACACTATTGTTGAGCTGTGTAAATAAATCATAAAAATTTGATTTAGTTGTCTTTCGCATTAAATCATGATCAAACAGAGTTACAGAATATGGGGCTAACTCAAAATTCATGTATGATTGAAGTTCTTCTTCTGATTTTTTAAAAACACAAATACATTGGAAGAGCAACAATTCGTCTATTGGAATGACTTCATCACAAATTTTGATTTTGTTGTTAACAGCCAGTAACGAAACGACTCTGTTTTTTTTTTGTTAATTTTAAATCTTTAAAGTTTTGTCCATTCGTTTTCCTTTCATGGATTTTACACCTACATTAAAAGTATCGTAGCAGCTTACTTTTTTATCACCGGTTACTCCAGTAGCAATCGATATAATAACATTGACATCAGTGAAAGGATTATATTATGTGAAGAATTCTTCAATTGTTGTTACATCATTTTTTTTTACATCGTGTCCCCCACTATCCATGCTTCCCCATCCTAGTCCCTTCTCTATACCTGCAATGCCTACTTTTCAGTGACGTTTGCTGTTTTTTTGTATACTTTAAACAGAAATTATATTTTCGAGAGAAAAATTAATATAGCTATAAAAGGGATATACTATACTAGAAGTAACGTCATTTTTATTTTAAAATCATTAGCAGAAAGTTATAAAGGGTAAACTTTTTACTTTTAAGTATAAAATTTTTTTTAAAACCCGGAAACATTCAAATCCATTCATTATAGCTGGGTTCCGAGGTATAAACCAATTCAATTCAATTCAAAACAGATTTATTAATATTAACTGGATACAACAACACTGCCTCTCCAGAACCCATCCGGGGACCGACCCTGCGACCACCGCGTTAACGCGGTGGTGCATCACAAAGCCGGGCCGAGACGAGACTGGTTTGGCGAAAGTAAAAATTGAGAACATAACAAAACTTAAGCACCTCTTACAAAAGTAAATAAAATTAAGTAATATAATAAATAATGCTTGATAAAAGAAAGCTTAACATAAAAATTGAACACAACTACACTTGGTTTTAACCAATTTCGCACTGCACTTTTTTAATTTTGGTACGGACGCTGACACCATAACTTGTACGAGGCGCCATCCGCAAATTGCTCCAACGACGGGCTGCGCAAGGCTGGCCTAAACTGTGATTCTAAAAATTTTGATTGTTCTAAGATAAAATTTTGATTCTGTTACAAGATTAATGAAGGAAGAATAAATTTACAGACAAAAATGTATAAACAGAAACGAAGAAACAACAAACGCGACAAAAATGCACAAAAACAAAAGAAGAGGGGGACAGGGAAGAATTAAAGTCGATAAAAGGTATGAAATATCAGTGAAAGGTGGATAGTATTAAAGAAGGTATAGTAGGTGAAAGTTTGGCTAGAGTGGCTGCCGGAAGATTGGCAACGTCTGGTAAGGTAAGGGGTATTTAATCCGAAATGGGGCATTATGCTGTCTAATTTGCGTAATGTGTCTTGTTAGCGGACTATCGCCCAGTTTGAACGAATAGAAGTTTTGAGAAATGCGCTGGACGTAGTCGGCTATCGGGGTTATGTCGTTGCAGCGTTCGTAGAGGTCTCTGAGGGAGGTGTACCTTCCAGAATTTGAGATGAGGCGCATGTACTTATGTTCAAGTACTTTCAGTTTATTCATTGTCGTGGCCGGTATGCTGCACCACACTGGCGACGCGTATTTGATAGACGGCCTGACCACCATCGTATACAACAATCTTTTATTTAGTCTGTTAAGTCTGCTACCCCTGACCATCAGCGGATACAGACTCCTGGACAGGGAGTAGACCGTCCGTATGGTTTCATTTATGTGCGTATTAAACGTCAGTCTTTGGTGAAGTCTCACCCCCAAATACTTCACGCATCTCTTAATGGGAATTTGGTTGCCCCTGATCGAAATTGGAGTGATTATGCGGTTCTCCGTGAATCGACGCGTGAAGCATATCGCCTCAGACTTCTCAGCGTTGACCCGAATCTTCCACTGGTCGTAATAAGCCGTGGCACGAGTCATGTGCGCCTTCAGCATCATATTTGCCCCCTGCGCGTTGTGCGAATGTGCGTACATGGCTGTGTCATCGGCGTACTTGGCCAGCTTGGTATTCGGGAACTCTGGGAAGTCGGAGACGTACAAGTTGTACAACTTCGGTGACAGGCACGATCCTTGCGGGACGCCCGCACGAATGTCCCGCCGAGTTGAAAGTTTATTATTCACCCGGACCTGCAGGTTTCTGCCCGTCAGGAACGAGTGAATGAGTTTGGTGATGTGGGTCGGGAAGTTGTAGTGGTGTAGCTTGTAGAGTAAGCCCTGGATGCAAACGGTATCGAAGGCCTTCACAATATCGAGGAGCACCATGGCGGTGCTCTTCCCGAGGTTGTATTGTCCGAGGTATAAACCTAATAGCACTGGACTAGTAAGGTAGGGTGTGTTTTATTCTGAAAATGACATTATGCTGTCTAATTTGTGTTATGTTTTTGATTAGCTAAGTATCACCCAGTTTAGAAGTATTAAATTTCTATGAAATATCTTTGATGTTGTCCGCTATTGGGAAAATATAAAGATCTAAGAATATAAAAATTTCAGACTACGGGCTAAGTGTTGAGCCACTCTTAAATGCTTTGGAATTACTTAGAAAACCGTACTCAATATGCCAAGCTGAATAAAGATATCTCTGAAAAATATTAGCTTACACAGGTATCCTATTAGGTAGTGTACCTAGATCTATTCTATCTACAATATTCATTGTTGAGTTACTCCGTGCCCATAACTGTTGCGTATCAGGAAAGCAATTTTTTTTCTTCTGTGGTCAGTTATACGTAGTTTTTCGAGAGTAGGAAATCCAAAAGAGTTATTTATACAGGGTGTGTCACCGGGAACTGAATTGATCGATATAGAGAAAAGTACGCATCAGAAAATTTTGAAAATTTAGATAATTACTAATGTCGGTGTGGCCAATCCAACTAAAATAATTACAAGCAGCTGGAACTTTCGCTTATACCGGAAATCGATGCCAACTTGCTTATTTCAGATGGAACACCCTATATATTTTAGGGTTTTCGAAAAGAGCATAAAATTTTGAGTCGAAAATATGTAGCATATCCTATAATTAAACCTAGCCGTTTCAGAGATATTTGACATTTTATATAAAATTTGACAGGTGCAACGGTTTGCAAGAACCGTTATAACTTTCTTCGTGTAAAAGATCCTCATTTGCTTCTTGTCACGTAAAAAGAACACAAGGAGAACTACAACTGAAATAAATTCAATAATATCATACCAAGCGTTCCGTTTTTCGTGTTACATATTATTGGCAATCCATTGATCATAAAAAGTTTCTTGTAAATAATTATTAATTAAATATGCGTTATGTGGGGGAGCACCGTCGTGCTGATAAAAAATGTTTCTATGTTCGGCGAGAGGTAAATTATCTAAATAGTTATTATTCAAATTTTGTAAGATATTCAGATATCTTTCACCTAAAAAAAAAATACAAAAATTTACCTATACATATTAGCAGAAGAGAAAATTTAATTTACCGTTTAAATTTTCCTGATAAAATTGTAATGCCACCACTCTATCGTTTCTTATGGCACGGTAAATATTGAACTGCCAACTTTTCTGAAAGTTTCACTCTCTGAACATTTGAGATTTGAGTCACTCCAATAATGCGAATTGTGTCTATTAAAAAGTCCATTTTTAGTAAATTTTGCTTCATCTGTCCATATAACATTTCCCAAATAAGAATCGTGACCCTCAGACCTTATTAGAATAAACTCACAAGAATTCTGTCTTCTTAGGAAATTTGTTTCTTTTAATCTTTGAACCATATGGAATGAAAACGAGTGAAACTTATGTTTTAATAAGATTCTATGAATTGAATCCTTGTTTAGTCCCGGTTCCAGAGCAGCTCGTCTTAATGACATCCTTGGAAATGCACGAATATATCCCAGAATGACTATATCAATGTTTTGGTCATCAACAATAGGCTTTCTTCTTTGCATTTTTACCTTGACATAGCCACAATTTTTAAAATTTTACAGTATGCGTTTTACAGTGTTTGGTGACGGTTTCCGTTTTTCTGGATATCGAGTAGCAAATGTGCTGCAAGTTATTGATATTACTTTATCACATTCTCCATAAATAATAAACAAATTTAAAAAGTCTTCCTGGGTGTAATTTAAACGTGCTGGCATTTTTTGACATAAGATAATGACTGATTGTTTCTAATCATGGCTATTTTGATAAAATGATTACAACAATTCATGAATTTCTAATAAAATCGCAAATATAAAAAGTTGTAACTTTAACCCCCACAATGCTAATATCAGAAAAAAGGGAATTCAATTTTACACAACTTGACGTAAAACAATACAGGGTGTTCCATTTGACCTAAACAAGTTTTCGCGGTTTGAAGTTGACAAAACGCGAAAAACGGAACACTTGGTATGATATTATTGAATTTATTTCAGTTGTAGTTCTCCTTATTTTCTTTTTACGTGACAAGAAGCAAATGAGGATCTTTTACACGAAGAAAGTTATAACGGTTCTTGCAAACCATTGCACCTGTCAAATTTTCTATAAAATGTCAAATATCTCTGAAACGGCTAGGTTTAGGTATAGGATATGCTACATATTTTCGACTAAATATTTTATGCTCTTTTCGAAAACCCTAAAATATATAGGGTATTCCATTTGAAATAAGCAAGTTGGTATCGACTTCCCGTATAAGCGGAAGTGCCAGCTGCTTGTAATTATTTTAGTTGGATTGGCCACACCAACATTAGTAATTATCTAAATTTTGAAAATTTTCTGATGCGTACTTTTCTCTATATCGATCGATTCAGTTCCCGGTGAGACACCCTGTATATTTTTTCAAGTAACCAAACTTTAAATATAGTAAGAGAAGACGTTGTAAATTACGCTGAGAAATTAGCTGGCCTATAATGGTGTTTATTAATTAGTAACTTAGCGCCAGTAAATAAAGTTTATTATTAATTTTCTCAAGAGCTAGATAAATAGAATGTAAACTATTAAAATAAATTACACATTTTTCTATGTTTACATACTATGTAAAGTTAATTGTTATCTACATCTACTTAAGGTGGCAAGATAAGATCTGTTTAATTTCTATTATTAATGAATCATTTTTTAATAATAAAGTAATCAAACAATCAAGTATTTGTTGACTATCTGACGTCGGTAACATTTAATATGATTATAATAAAACTTGCGTAAATATTCCTGTATAATGGCAGCACGTGCATAGGCCTACATTTGAAAAAGACGCCTAATGACGGTTGTTGATATCGAAACTCAGTTTATCTAGATAAATATAGTTCATCACATCGATATAATGAGCTCAAAAATCTCGCAAAAAACCCTCCCGCCTCGTCCACCTAGTCGGACTCGCACTCCGCCTCTTGCACTGAGTGAGGGGCAAGTGGTATCAAACACAAAAGTAATTTAAAATATGTGTGATGGCACCGTAACATTGCTGTACACTGTACAATCAAGACCCTAATTTTTAGCAAAAGTATTTTTTTCAGACGAGGTTACATTTTGTCTCAGCGGCACTGTAAGTAGACAAAACTCATTCGTAGCATTTTAAAAAAATTAATGTGTGGCTGTCAAAGATCCTGCAAAAACGACTCCAAAGTCATTACACTTGAACTTAGCAAAAATTCCTCTTAGAATCTTTGCGGAACTGTAACGAAATCCGACCTATATATTGAATATTTTGCATGAACTGCATGTAAAAATGTGAACGATCCATCTTTTCACGTCTGAAGGATTTTTAATATCCTTCCTAAAGTGGATATTATAATGTTCACCTGAAAGGTTCGAAGCGACTGATTTCAGACAGAATAATACAAAAATCTATACTTACTGTTCGGTTTTGCTTAACTGCGTCTCTGATGGTACCAATTTTACGTCGTAACACTATAAATCTAACACAGTAAACACTAGCACTTTCTTAAATTTAAACCTGAAAAGGAATTTTGAAACACAAGAAAAAGACAATATAATGTTCAAAAATATATACATTAAATATTTCAAAAAAATGTATGATAACTATAGTCTGGCCCGTGTACAACACATGGTGAGGAACGGAACGATTTATAATGTAACCAACTACCATCCAATATGCGGTTTATAGCTAACGATTACACAAAAAGATTCAGTAAAAAGTTCAATGTTTATAATTTTGGTGGGATTTTGCTTGCCTGTCTATTTACGTATTATCAGTTCAATATTAATTTAGTTCGCTCCTCGGAGCTTAAAAATGCTTGAATCGCAACGATTTTGAATTATATTGTGGCAATTATATATTCATACGTTCAGGCCATGCACATCTGAGTACATGGTAACTATACTTTTCTCACACCGAATCACTGAGGAACCGGTTTAGGGCAAATACGCTTAAAACCCATCATTTTTCCGTCAAAATTGACTGCTAGAAAATCAAAGGACACCCTCGACGCTAAGGGCTATTTTCGATAAAACTCTCGAAAAACTTTGACTAGAGACTAGAGAACGTGTCCTCATATTTAACCCAACGTATGAGTTGCAGTGCTGCACAACGTGAATTTGTAAAGGGAGTCGGTTTTTATGATACTTTCTAAAATTTTGTGGTCGGAGCGACATTACGTCCCTATGCAGCGACATTTACTACACTTTCTAAAATTACACTCCTTGGTGAGTTTCTGATGTTTTTGCAACAACGCGCCGTAGAGCGAAAATGTGATTTAATGTATAAAAACCTCTTCCAACGGCATTTTTACGTGAAGCACACGTTTCATGCGAAATGTTTTGTCGGATTTTGTTATAGTTGCGAAAAGTTTACCGAGGGATTTGGCGTGTTCTTTAACAAAAACACCGTCGGAAGATATTTTTAGAAGTGCAAGGAAAAAGACATATAAGATTTTTAAAATTAAAATAAAATTTTATTTTGCGTAACTGCAATGAAAATCCAATATTTTGCAAGTTATCATAAAAATCAATTCCACGAGAGTAATTGTTGTAACTGCAATAAATGACATCTTTTGGATATGTGTTTTTCAAATTTGCAACTAAATTTTAATTTTTTCACAGCTATAACGAAAATTTCACTTTTGAGAACTATCATAACAAATCGCTTTACCCAGCATTCTTATGTAACTGTAATGAATATCGCTGCATGAAGTGTAATTTATGTAAGTATAATGATTGACGCTCCACGGACTGAAAATTTAGTAACCACCTCTAAAACCGAACAAAAATTTTTATTACGAACCGGCGTTGTGTAGCATTGCTTCTTATGCATAATATTAAATATTTATTTATTTATTTATTGATACACTGCCCAACAGAAGAGCCAATTACAGGGCAGGAATATACAATTAAATGTATATAAATATATACATACGTAAATACACATATATACGAATACAAATCATTAATACATATAATAATATACATAATATCTAAGTTTAATACAATACTTAAAAGAAGAAAAGAGAATATCTACTTAGTAATAGTAGTAGTAACAAAATAGATTTCAGTTATTTAAAATTGCTTCCTTAAGATCCTTAATTTTACAATTGAATATATCAATATTACAAGGTAGAGAGTTAAAATTAGAACGCATTACATACATGGGAGAGTGTTTGAGTAAATTTGTTCGAGGTGTGCTTGAGTAAGTTTAAGGAAAAATATCGAGGAACTAAATATTCTACGGGTATTTAAGTCAGGTACATGAAATTTAGAGAGCAATTCCTCATGAGGAATACCCCTAGGTAGATATATACCTTCTTCTCGAAAATACAAATATTTTAGAAAGCGCCTTTGAGTACTTTCAATGTTGTTTTTGTGTACTAGGTAAGCTGGATTCCAGATGATCGACGCGTATTCCAATTTAGATCTAACAAAGGCATTAAATAGGAGAAATAAGGTGTTGGAGTTCTCAAAACCTTTAGAATTTCTTATAATGAAACCTAATTTTTTATATGTACTAGCTGTAGTTTCAGTGATATGATCAATAAATGTAAATTTAGTGTCAAAAGTAACGCCAAGATCTTTCAGTTTGTCGCACCTCTGTATTATCGTATTATACGAGTTATTGTATAATACGAATATGTTAATATTCGTTTAATGAAAGACTGTGTTTCCTGCTAAAAGTCAAAGTGTAGTATTTGTCTATATTAAGGGGTAACTCGTTTTTATCACATTGTGCGTGAAGGTTAGCTAAGTCATCTTGTAATCTCTTGATGTCGTCCGCGCTATTAATACAAGTAAAAATTTTCATAGTCCCTATAGAGGACAAATTGATGCCTTTCAGACAGATACGATTTAAAAAATTCAATCAAACTGGGAACAAAACCAAAGAAACTTTAAGCAATTTGTCATGGTTTAGACAATCGAACGCTTTGGAAAAATCCGTGTAAACGATATCAACTTGTCCTCCGACATCTAACACTTCAGCGATGTACTGCGTTAAATAAAACGGTTGAAGTAGAACGGCCTGGCATAAATCCGTGTTGATTAATACATATTTGTGATTTAACTTGAAAAAATACAGATTCATGAAGTAATATTTCGAATGCCTTACTAAAATTACATAAAATTACGATGGGTCTATAATTATTGACGTCTTGGTTCTCATTCTTTTTGTAGACCGGACAGATTTTAGAAGTCTTCCATACTTCTGGAAATGTGGAAGTTTTGATTGATAGGTTAAATATGATAAACAAAAGAAGAGCAAGTACAGTTGCACAATCTTTTATTAGAAATGCAGGAATACCATCTGGACCAGTAGTAAGTTTAGGTTTCATTTTTTTGAGAGCTTTTAAGGTGCCTGCTTCTGTAAATTTCTGTATCGTAAGAATAGGAGCACTAGATGCTGGTTCATCATTTGACTGATTAACTTGCGGGGATATATAAGCGGTTTCGAAAAATTGTGCAAATGCGTTTACAATTTGTTGTGGATCAGTCATGGTGATTCCATTATGATTCATAACATTAGGGATAGCTGTACTATTTTTGATATTATTAATATAGGACCAGAAGGTGTTTGGGATAGACGAAATATTTTTCTCCATGTCCGTGACGTATTTGTTTCGTGCTGTCACTCTTTATTTTATTTCTTAATAATTTGAAGATTTCATAAGCTTCTATGTCTTTATTTAATTTTTTTTGCGTAATATATTTTTTTGTCTAATATCTGAGATTATAGGTCTGTTAAACCAAGGTGAGTATTTACTCGATTTAGGTCTAGTTTTAGGAACAAAGGCATCAAGGATAGAATTCAAAATATCATAAAATTTTCACATGCAATATTAACATCATTGCAGTCGTTTAAAACGGTTCAATCAGTATTGGATATATGTTCGTATAACAGATGGTAATTGGCCAGTTTAAAGTTATAAGATAAGGTTGTACTACTGGGAAATTTGTTGGGAAGTGAATTAGCAGGTAGAGAAATATCGAGGGGAGGATGGTAGAGGTCCTCGTCTAATAATGAATCCTCAGACTTAGTTACTGTAATGAGTTTATGACTTGACCAAATCTAATATCCCATCATAAGAATTTATGACTTTATTGTATTGGCGAATGTCCATGAAATATGAGGATGTGCTAAAAGTTTCGTATTAAAAATTCTAAAGGGAGATTTGGCGCGAGCGACAATTTTTTTTTGGTAAATTGTTCGCATTTTGCAACCATTTTTGTCTGAGGTTACTCAATAATTCGGTGTCACAAATGTATCCTTACCATGTACGTAATGCATGGGACCGCCTTGCCTAAACGTAGGAATACAAAATAATTTTATCATTCAAATGTGTTGCGATTCAAACATTTTCAAGTTCTACAAAGAGCGCCCGACATTATTTATGATATTTCCAAATAGGTATAAAAGACAGGCAAGCTAAAAGCCCACAAAGTCGTAAACATTGGGCTTTTGGTTGAACCTTTTGATGTCAGTTGTTTGCTTAAAGTAAATCATTGGTTGGTAGTTAGAGACTGCATTGTTCGAGTCGTTATATGCCTTGCCGACATTCTTGTTAAACTTATACTCTTGTTAACCTTATACTTATACATTTGAAATTTGTAACTGTAACAAAAAATTTCTAAAAAGGCAAAGATATACCGTTTCCTAAAATCATATCTTTTCATTGTCTTACTGAGTCCAAGTTAATCAAATTTGCCATTCAGGTTAATAAAAAAAGTGTTAGATATTAAGAGCGTTAGCTTTAGATAGTGCAGAGACGTCCGACCGATACCATTTGGTGCAAGTAGTTAAGCAAAAGTAAAAAGTAAGTACAGATTTTACGTCTGAATAAGTCGTATTGAACCCTTCAGGTGAACATTTAGGAGTGGCAAAATGTCCCTCAGACACATAAGCATGGATCGTTCACATTGCAACAGAATTATAGGATTCTGTATTTTCGAAAGTAAGTTGATTAGTTACCGTTATTTCGAATTGTTGCCGCAATTGGCTATTTTATTTCCAAAAAAGGCAATCCGGATCTTACAGATCAGTCAATTTATCATCACGACGGAGCACCAGCACATGAACTTCGAGCGGTACGTGATTACGTGAACATTGATGTCAGATAGATTGAAAGGCAGGAAGCAATAGAATGATTAGCAAGATCACCGGATTTGAGTCCACTAAACTACTTTTTATGGGGTTATTTGAAAAGTAAAGTTTATGTCAGAAAACGAGAAAGCGTAAATAAAATTTTAGATGTCATTTAGAATAGAATATTTGAACAGTTTGAACAAATAATTTGATGTTTTCAACCTTTTTTTTTCGTTTTTTAATTGTCGAACTAAGTAATATAATACAATACTTAAAATATTATTTTCTCAAAAACGTTACATAAATAGCACTCCTTTCAAATGTTACAATCAAAAATGTAGATTACCATTTAAAAAAGATGTCAATGACGTCATATCCTGAACAATGATGACGTCACAAAAATACACTTATAATAATAATAATAATAATAATAATAATAAATTATGGCGAGCGTAGGTGCGTCTTTACTATGTACATACTTTGGTATGCGATGTAAAGCAACGACAGGCGCGGTTAGTACTTGGATTGGTGACCATTCCAACGGAAACCGCGTTCTCGCCTCACACGTCTTCCAGCGGCTTGTATATCAGTGTATGCGCGGAAGCTATACAACCTTAGGCGAGGGTTGTATAGGAGATATACCATCCTTCGGAGGGGATGTAAAGCCGTCGGTCCCTTGTCTATTAAATGTTAGGCAAGTAAAAGATCCCTACTCTTCTTAAGGGAAGAGGTTCGGCAAAATTCCTGGTTGGGGGTAGCTCGTCTACAGGCGTCGGTGTTAGGCCTCAGTAGCGGAAATAGGCCGACGTTAAATAAATGTATAAAAAAAAAATAAAAAAAATTAACATGCAGGAGGGGGCTAACTTCCATCTATTAAGCCTTTGGTGAGTGGCGCCACCACTTACTCCAGCTAGGGGTGCAAAACCGAACCGGCAGCCCTAGTGCACCCGGGAGGGGAAAGCATCTTCCCCTCTGGTGTCGGTCGTGGGCCTGCTGGGCTAACCACCCACGGGCCCTAAACTTTGGTTCCAATAGGCCGAAGACAAGGCCCCCACGATCGACCCCGTTCGGATAGGGGTCAAGGGCAAGGTGGTGGCGCCCACCGAAATTGGCAATGTCCAAGGACGCTTTGAGTGGACAGATGAGCTGAGGGATGAACTTCTACATTGCTATGAAAGCAGCGAGCCCGCGCGGAGGGGATACATGGCGCGGATGCATGCTCTGTGGTGTGAGAGGCTACCAGAGCATAGCGCCTTCACGCCACAAAATCTGCGTGACTATGTATCCCACCTTCGTAGTAGGCACTACGTGAGGGCTGCTCCTGGGCCGGTGAATGAGGTAGCCGAAGAGCCGCCACATTCACCGGTTGAGGACGTAGCTCTCCTCGTTCCGCCAATACCAGAGGGCCTCAGTACCAGAAGGGGGTTACACCGTCTGAAAACCCCCGGGCCACAAGACCTGGCCAGAGTGGACGCTGAACTTCGCACAGCGCTACCAGAAGAGGCTGACATCTGGCACATAAATTGTGCCGTGTATGCCGCTGCTCAACGCTCGTCTCAGGTGGAGAGGCGAAATACCTCTTCCCCACAGGAGAGAGCGCAGCGGCGCATACAAAAGATGGAAGCCAAGATCTGGTCGGCGAGGCAACACGCATCCCGTATCCAATGTGTGATGGACTATATGGCGGCCAACAGGCCGTTCACTCCTAAAGTGCGTCGATTAGCTGCCAACCTAAGACGCGTCCATCACACACTCAATGAGGCAGTGCCGCGAACCACCAAACAGCACTCTCTCGACAGGATACGGATGCTAGTGACTTGTAAAAAGTCACTAGTGAGGCGGGCGAGAGGGCTTGTGGAAAATAAACTGTTCCGTGAGAAGCCCTCGCGCCTTTTCCAACCGCCTCCGCGTGTTGTAGACAATCCGCCGACTGCAGATCAGGTGGAGAACTTCTGGAAAACGCTGTACGAGGAGAGGCTTCCACTCAACCGAGATTCTCCTGCCTTGCACACTTTGAAGCCTTTTGTCAAAGGCTTCAGCAACCACAGGAAGTGTGCGAACCAATAACCCCAGAAAAGGTTCGTAGGGCTCTTGAGGGCTCTAAGAACTTTGCTGCTCCAGGTCCCGATGGGATAAATAACTTTTGGTGGAAAAAGTTATCGAGTACCCACCACCATTTGGCCAGAATTTTTAATTCCTGGTTGAATGGGGAGCAGCAAATCCCTTCTTGGGTTGTTGAGGGGCGGACAGTGCTGATCCCCAAGAACGGAGATTTGTCCAACCCAAAGAACTACAGACCGATAACCTGTCTAAACGCATGTTACAAGGTGTTTACACGCATTTTGTACATGCGGGTGCTCCACGCAGTTGAACCGGTTTACGAACGGATATATGAGCAACGAGGGTCGAAGAGAGGTGTCGCTGGCTGCAAGAAGAACCTGCTGATCGACAGATGTATCACGCAGGACTCCATGCAGTATAAGCGGAACCTCTCTATGGCCTAGATCGACTACCGCAAGGCATTTGACATGACATCACATGAGCTCATTGTTCACTTGCTCCGATGTCTTGTGGTACCCGGTCCCGTAGTGAGATGTATTGAAGAACTGATGCTGCTCTGGAGGACTCGCTTTACCATAACATCGGGTAACGATAGAGTCCAAACAGAGTCGGTAACATTCAGAAGAGGAATATTTCAGGGAGATTCCCTCAGCCCCATTCTGTTTTGCATCTCACTACTGCCATTATCCGTCTCGCTCCGGAAAACTCGTGGCTACAACTGCGGTACCCCGGCGACAGGAGGCATAAGGTCACCCATCTATTTTATATGAATGACCTTAAACTTTATGCCTCTGGAGAGAGGGATCTCCAACAGTCCCTTAGGGTGGTACAGGAGTACACGCAGGCTGTCGGTATACAGTTCGGGTTGGACAAATGCGCACTGATCCATCTCAAGAGAGGACGATGCGGTGACTATGGAGAGGACGCGCAGCTCGTGGATGGAAGCATCTTACACCATCTAGATGCCGAAGAGTCGTACACTTACTTGGGTGTCGAGCAACGCTCCACCCAAGAAGTGAGTGTAGTGAAAAACGCTCTCCACGGCAAGTATCAGCACCTACTCCGACAGATCTGGTCTTCAGAACTGTCGGGGAAGAACAAGGTGTCTGCTACAAATATGCTTGCCGTTCCGACCCTTCTCTACTCTTTCGGAGTAGTGAAGTGGACTAGAGAAGAGCTGCGTCAACTCGATGTAGTAATCCGCAAGAAGATGCATCTCAATAGGAGCTTGCATCCTAAATCGTCCGTTCCACGGTTATATCTCCCACGACATCGGGGAGGCCGTGGACTCTTGAGCTTGGAGAGTCTCCATAGCAGGATGGTTCTGGATGGAGCATGTAAGGTCATCAGGAGTTCGGATCCCCTCCTCTGCATGGTCCGAGACCATGAAAATGCAGAGGTAGGAGCTTTTCTCTTTAAGGCAGCACGGAGAGCAGCCGATGAACTTGGTCTCATCTTCGACGTCGAGCGGGTAAACCCCGACTCTGTCACCGAGTTGGAA
Organism: Leptura quadrifasciata; assembly: GCA_963675555.1. Lineage (NCBI taxonomy): Eukaryota > Metazoa > Arthropoda > Insecta > Coleoptera > Cerambycidae > Leptura > Leptura quadrifasciata. The sequence continues at coordinate 34,962,494 of OY776680.1, read as the reverse complement.
CCCGTTCGACCAAAAGCCCACATTAGAGCTGCAGAACACAACATCCTTTTGCAGCTCCATAAGGATAAGCCATTGCACGGGGTCTTCTATAAAAATATAGAAGACCTCGGCTTATCCGATAGGCTGACCTTCGCCTTTTTAAGGTCAGCTGGGCTGAAGTCTGAGACTGAGGGATTTATAATGGCTTGCCAGGATGGTGTATTTAATACTCTCGCCTATCGACGTCGTGTCATGGGCATGGAGGTCCCTGATGTCAGCTGCAGGGCCTGCCGCAGGGCGCCGGAGACTGTAATGCACTTACTGTCGGCTTGTCCGACATAGGCAGTCTCGGCCTATATTCATAGACACAACGCAGCATTACGAGTGCTTTACTATCATCTAAGGCACTCGTATGGGATAGACGAAACACCAGTGCTGCCTTACGTTCCGGGGGATATTGAGTCCGTTGTGGGGAATGAGAAGTGCCTAATTTATTGGAACTACTCGTTTCCCACCGTCAGGCAAATACAAGCCAACAAGCCTGACATAGTACTCCTCGACCACCAACTCAAGACAATGTATGTCATGGAATTCTCAGCTCCCGCTGAGAGCAACATTGTCTTGAAAGAGGAGGAAAAACAGACAAAATATCGCGATTTGCTCTTCGAACTCCGCAGGCTTTATCCAGGCCATTCTGTTAAAATAGTGGTACTGATTATAGGAGCCCTCGGTGGAATGAGACAGACGCTGCTTTCAGAACTAAAGATCATACCGGCATGCCGAGATTCGGCAGAGATCTTAGCCGGCAGAATGCAGAAGGCTGCCATCCTCGGTTCATTGCGTCTACTCAGGGCACACGATTCGCGGACCCGGTAGTCACTCACCCCACGGGCGTGGGGAGTGGCTATTGGTATTACCAGCTCCCCTCTGTGAGGGTCGGAGCCACAGAGTAAGGTGACTGGTTTTTTTGTAAAAAAACAAAATAATAATAATAATAATAATATTGACTTTATTTGGCGGAGTTCAGTCAAAAGACTGCTCTTACACTCAACCAGATACAGTATTTTGATTATATAGTAATCTCATACAGTATTATAACAAAGCAATAAAAAATATAAAACAAACACTAAAGAAAATATTAAAATTATACAATAGACAACATACTAATAAAAATTTATAAACATATCCACGGGAATTAGAGCTAATAATAATAATAAAATAAAGAGGATTAAAAATGTTACATTATTTGTTCCACATATTTTGTTAACTGGCTTAATAAGTGGTTTTTATAATAATGGATTTCAAAACAAATAAATAATAAATAAAAAATATTAAATTTATACTATAGAAAACATATAAATATATTTTTTTAAACCTATCCACAAGAATTAGAGCTACTTACAAATTAAAAAAAAAAAAATAGAAAGAGGATAAAAAAATTCACATCATTTGTTCACTGGTTTAACAAGTATTTTTTATAATTGGTTTTAAATGAGCTGATAGAAAGATTTTTAAAGTTGAGAGGTACAGAGTTATAAAGGGTGGATGCTGCATATGTAAATGATTTTTTAAAGAATGTCTATGCTGAGGAATGTTTAAATTATTAACATGTCTGAGATTACGGTTGTGATAAGCCGATCGTGGTATTAAATATTCATTTATATAAGGTGGATTTGAGGTATCACTTTATGCGTGAAGCATGCAAGATGAAACATTCTTCTTGTGGCCATATTGAGCCATTTTAAACTTTTTAGTTTAACAGACACATGATCTCTTCTGTTTAAATTGAAAATAAATCTAATACATGTATTTTGTACCTTTTGTATTCTATACGTATCAGTTTGATCAAGGCACGGCCCATAAATAATGTCTCCATAATTGAAAAAAGACAAGACGAGGGAGTAACAGAGGATTTTTTTGAGATTTTGATTTAATATTTCGCAACTAAAATAAATTCTTTTTCAAGCACAATAAGTTTTTTTTAGTAGATGATCAACATGACAAGTATATTTTAGTATTTTAGCTATAATAAGTCCAAGATTTTTGGTATGAGTCAAGAACGGCAGTTTTTGGTCCTGTACATAAATTCCAAAATTATCCTCAATATGCTTACATAATTTTTCGTTTCCAAAAATAAATGCAGTAGATCTGCGTGCGTTAATTTTAAGGCAACGCTTAAGCGAATATTCCACAAGATTTTCAATATCATTATTAATTTTAGTAATTGACTGGTGGACAGCTTCTGGTTCAAATGTTAAGTATAATTGGGTATCATCTGCGTAATAATGTGATTGATAAGACGTTAAAATATTTTTAAGATCTGCAGTGTATAGTATAAAAAATAATGGCCCCAATATTGAACCTTGAGGTACTCCGGCTTCTAATTTTTTTTTTTTGTAGTGATATTGACCCACTTAAAACTACACTTTGCTGCCTGTTAGTAAAATATCATTTAATTAAATTGAAAGAATTGTCGGAAAAGCCATAATATCTAAATTTTGATAGAAGTAAAGTGTGACTAATTGCGTCTAATGCTTTAGAGTAGTCAAGCATCACAAGTGCCGTAATTTTACCTTGATCATAACCCCTAACTATGTCATCACTAACTTTTACTAATACACTTGTGGTGCTGTGACCCACCCTAAAGCCAGACTGATTTCGTGGTATAATATCATGAGAATTAAGGTAAGACATCAGCTGATTAACGTTCTATTATTTTAGACATAATAGGCAACAAACTTATGGGTCGAAGGTCACTGTAGGTTGTTGGGTAGCTTATTTTATTTAAAGGTTTAATCCACGCTTTCTTCCCAATCTCAGGAAAGATACTTTCTCAATACATTGGTTTATAATATGCGTTAAATAGAAGTTTAAATAAGGCATACAATATAAAAACATTTTTATGGAAATACAGTCATTTCCATGGGCATTGGATTTGATAGTAGTTAGTGCCTTATAAACATCATCTTCACATACTCTAGAGAAAGAAAAGGTTGTGTTCTCTAAATATCTATTGTTGTTATAGTTATTAATTAAACCATCACAAGCATCATCACTTTTACAAATAGAAACAAAATCATCGTTTATGTTATCCACATTAGAGAGATGCGGTGGAATTACTATATTACTTTTAGGTTTTATTACATTCATGTTATTCAATGTTTTTCCTTACTAATTTTGGACTCGTGAATGAATTCTAAATATGATTTTTTCTCCCGTTTAATAGTAGAATTAGTAGCATTTCGCAACGTTTTAGAATAAGACCAGTCGGCGGCGTTTCTTGATTTTTTAAATTTTAATAGAGCTTTTTTCTTGTTTTTAATCATTATTTTTATCACGTCCGTGACCCATGGAGCCTTTGGTTTCGAAATCCTTACTGTTATTAATGGAGCATGTACTTCAAAGAGAAGGGCGATATAGTGGTTGAAAAGATTTATTTTATCGTTTACATTATCGTGAGTGTATATTGTAGCCCAAGGAATACCGTTTAATTCTCGTAAAAAATTGTATTATATGATATTAATAGATGCGCAATTAAACACTAAAATCGACCTCTTCGAGAATTTTTCTCAGAATTGCCCTTGTGATATTTTATTAACAACATCCATAATTTATGCGCACCCTGTATACCATAGTATACATGCCGATAGGCCCCTCTTATCCATATTTGTGTACCTAATGTTGCGAAACAAAAGAAAATTGAAAACAACACTTCAAAATTATAATGTGCAGTAGTAATATAAAGGCAAAGTACATTTTAACAGTTTATCTATGGTAATTGCTAATTACACACCTACTCATCTATATCTTTAGCGACATACTGTCTGGCCTGGCAGTGAATTATTACATCAATTGACGTCTATTGAATTCACGCATTTTAATGGATTTTAATTGCTTTTTCACGCCTTTGCAATTCCTAGGTTTTCATTTTAACTTGCATCAGAAAAAATTAACTATATATATTGTAAGGTTGGGAACAAATAATTAGTCGATTTAATAAAGTAATAATTTAAACAACTAATGCAAATAGTATTGTTTGGCTTCTATTCAGGTTCTACAAAAATAATTGGCACATTATTTGAAAACGGTTGCTTCATCATCCCATACTGAAATAAATTCAAACCAAATGGCGACACCGAAACTATTGTAATAAATAACGTGATACATTTCACTATAAACATACACGAGGCATGTTATAAAAGCAAACGGGCCTTCACAACAAGCTTTCTTGAGATATTGAGAAAATTATTAGTTTTAGATCTAATAACAAATGGCGACGTTTCCATGTCTATAGCAGTTGTCAACACCAGCACCACAACCAACACAAATGTTTTACGCTATATATGCCTAATAAAGAACACACTCATTACGTTACATGTTGTATATTACTGTCAAAGCACCTACTTCGATACACTAATTATCATCATGCTTAAAGTCAGGGAATATCTCCTTCGACTGAATTTTGCAGAACTACCATGAAGTCCGACGAAAATGCCGACAAGGGCGTAGACGTAAACGTATAAAATGACAGCTACGCAGACGTAATAGCGAATCGTTGTACGTTTGTACTTACGCCTGACGTAAACTTACTTGCTCCTACGTATACCTAAAACGTATCGTATCGAGCCGAGTAATGGCGATGGTATCACCTATTGCACCCGTTTGTATCATTGCAGCTGTCAAAAATGCCACATTAGCATAACCACCATCGGTTTTTCTTATTTTTAGGCCTATTTACAAAACTATGCAACATAAATTAAACAAAGACGCCAATGAAAAGTGTTGGGTTAAGCAGTTATGTTTATAAGGTTCGTTAAAATTTAGTTCAGTGGATACGTTACGTTTCAAACAGTGCTTTATCTCAATTTAAGTCTATGTTCCGTAAAATGGATTTACGTGTATTTCTGCGTTTACTCCAAAGGGTTACGTATACGTTGTTGGTGTTGCTTTAAGTGGTTAATATCTTGTATGGACCGCGTGCGATACGTAGAAATGCTGCCGGGAAGATATTTTGGAAGTACCATGAAAGTTCTCGAGATGATTGCAAAGCGACATTTTTTACATTGCAATAAATTTTTCACGACGGACGTAACCCCGGGTGAACGCAATGCATAAGGGAGTAATTTTAGGAACTGTCTAGAAAACGGAAAAATGTAATAAAGAAATCTTCTTCTAAGACCCGATGTTGTGTAGCACACTGTCCCTCATGCTATGTATGGACTATGAGGACAGATTAATAGTTCCTCAAAAAAAGTCCCAGAAGGGAGATTTCCCTCGGACGATAAAATTTTCAAACTTCATTTTACAAACGTAGCAGTCATTTTTGGCGGTAAACTTATATGTTTTTCGTCGTATTTGCATACATTGGTTCCTTAGTGATTCGGAATATATATCGCTCTATTACCATATATATAATGCATGTAGGACTGCCTCGTCTGAACGTATGAATATAAAATAATATTCTAATCTACTGCGACTCAAGCATCTTTAAACTCGATTACAGAATGCCCGAAATTACCTATGATATTTTCCAAATACGTATAAAGGCAGGCAGGCTAAAAGCCCACAAAGTCGCAAATATTAAATTCTGGTGTTCTTTTGGTGTTAGTCGATTGCTTTAACGTAAACAATCGGATGGTAGTTGGAGACTGCGTTGTCCGAGTCATCCTAATCCTCACCATGTGTGGTATGGACCAACACAAGTTGTTAACCTTATACCAATATATAAATTATTGTTACTAACAACATTTTTCCAAAAGACCAATATATATAAGTTTACCTGAATCCTATCCTCTTTCATCGTGTCTTACTGAGTCAATACTAACAACTTTTCATTTCAGGTTAATTAAGAACTGTTAGAAATTAAAGTGTTAGGTATAAGACAGTGCAGCGACGTCCCAAGTGATATCATTTGGTGAATTCCGTTAAGCAAAACCGAAGTAAATATAAATGTATTTTACGTCTGCCTAAGTTAAGTCGAACCTATCAGGTGAACGTCCTAACAGTCCATTTGGCAAGTATAACAAAACCACCCTCAGACACCTAAATCATGGATCGTTCACATTATCAATGTATGTGAAATTCCACAAAATGTGCGGAATTTGTATAACGTGTTTGCAATTTGTGTGAAAATTCTAGTTTTATGAAAAAATGTGCCTTTCTCCTTAAAGTTCAATTTTATTATAATTTTTTTTACGGGATATATATTTTTTAATTATTAGAAGTATTTTATGGCCTTCGTACCGCGTTAAAGTCGAGCAAGGCCAATTTGTTGATAGTTTTTATTTATTTACAAAATTGCTACAACACCCGAGCCTTAAACATTTCAATATGTTGTTCCTGACATTTTTCTCCATCAATTGATCATAAAATTATCCCCTGGGAGGTAAAATCCAAACGATAGATTAATTTTATTCTACTAATACTAAAGAAGTACATTCTGCAATTTCCCAATATGTCAAGGTCTGGAAATCTTGATACACACATTAGGTTCTATTGAAAAATGAAAACGTAACTTTAGCACCACAAGCACAAATATCGAGACCAAAATACTAGTTTTCGAGAAAAATTCGAAACGCTATTCACAAAAAAATATGAGACAAGGTATTGTTTTAAATATATTTACGCGATGACACACCACCTAGAGCCAATCCTGGGTTTGATCTCTTTATCGCTGTCTCCCGATCTCTAAATAAACTAAATACAGCCGGATAAATTTCTTTCCTTAAATTCGGGGCCATCTTCACAGATAATACTCTACGGAGATGATTCACTATATGCGGCTAAACTGTTGCCAAGTTGGTCACAATGAATATCCTAGTTTGTCATTCCGAAAAATGTCTGTATATATATTTACGGTAGCTCCAGTAGGTTAACGCGTCTAGCTTTCTTTTTGTCCGTACCTAGCGAAGTGGGTTCGAGCCCCGCCTACTGTGAAGTTAAATGTAAATTATCCCTAAAAAGTGGTTCGGATCCCACTGTAAACTGTAGATTCCCGTCTCTGTTACTCAAACAAATCTAGATCGCCTAGACTCAAGAGGGTCACTGCTAAAATGACCTGGAAGGCGGTCAATAAACGTCTAAACATATTTGCTCTTTAATGAAAGATTAATATTTTAGTTTAAGGTTAAGTTTAACTACCAAACAATAACAATCTCATGATAAATTAATAAAACTGGAAGGCCTAATATGGAGATACTAAACACATTATGTATATTCCCAAGATGCCCCACTCTGGAAATATTGGGTCCTAGGATTTCAGTCCTAATAGGGACCAAAAGTGGTCATCCATGGGATAATGTGTACTATCTGGACAAATAAACATATTTATTCCCTATGGTAGTACTGTCGATTGTATTTATAGTATACAGGGTCATTTTTATTACCCCTTGTATATTGCTGAAAATCTGATTGCAATTTTTTCATTGAATTCGAAATTCATCACGAGACTGGATACCAGTTTTTAAAATGTTTATTGATCTCAACATTAAGGTCAGGAAATTGACTGTCAGACTGTCCACCTTACGTTGATCACCCTGTAGATCGAATTTAATATTTCAAGCTTTATTAATATTTAAATTTATAATTAAGATTAATACACCATTTCTTTTCATTTTTAATTTGTGACGCTGGTGGCGATACACTTATAAAAAAAAATAGGTACCTATTTAACTCCTCGTTTTGTTAAGTTTATAATTAAAAAATTGAACAGGTACCTAAGTAGTCAGAGAACACATCAGTATCAGATACAAGTTTTTTTTATACATTCCATCTATCTATTTTTAAACTATTTTTAATCTAAATTTAATAATGAATGAATAACAACCTTGGAATACCTGTTTGTCCTTGGAAGAATATCTAGGAATTCAAGGGATTTAATTGAGAATTATCTCCCTTAAACCAATAATAACGCAGAATCATCATCAGACAGTGCGGACCAGAAGAACAATTCGAGGAATTTCTCAACACAAATGTCACTCTGTTCTCACTCTCACCCCTTGGATTTGTCGCATTCGTACCTTTTCTCACGCACGTAGATGCAAGCCTATGCAACTTCATTACAAATACCTTAACCTTTACTAACCGCCCAGTAATCATTTGGTTCTATTTGCTAATAAAAGCACAATTTTTAAGAGTTTCTTTCAAATAAATTACTAAACTTACGTTTTAGTTTATCCAGATCTAAGTGTATCAAGAATTATATAATTTTTGGCTCTGTTCTTGCAGTGGGATCAAATATCAAGAGAATGAACGGGACAAAGCACTACGACTGAAGTAGGAAGGATATTCACAATATCCAATATGGCGAGATCTGTGTTTTCTTGAAGTGTAGTGTCAAATAGGACTAGATTATTTGAACAAGTCTTAGTGTTTTTACAGTGAAAAATGGATACATATACCGAGTAAAGGTAAGGTAAATTGAAATCTGTAATGCCGTAGACTCTTCATTTTATTTTTATATTTTTAGTTAATTTAATAAGACAAAATTTAAAAATCAATTAGAATTAGGTTAGATTGCACTTATCTGAACCAAATATTGACTTTTAAATTAGATTAATATAAAAAATCGGCTATTTTTTATCGTCTCTCAAATACTGCTGTATTACTACATTCGCGTTAAAGAGATAATAACAATAACAAAAGTTTACAACAAAAGTTTTTTGACCGTTAAATACAAATATAGTTTATGGTCTTAGGCGAAACGTCATAATATTGCAGTAGACAATGCTTGTTTAAGAAGTAGGTATAAATCTATATTTACAGGTAAATTTTTTACTAGGTACCTACGGTGTTAAAAATTCTATTTACTATGTGAGGGTTGATTAACATAAAAGAGGGTTAACGTTCGAGTGTTTACATTGGTAAAAAAATCGATAAAACAAATTTAGGGGCCCTACCTTAATATTGCATGTGTACCTTGTAAAAGTGCATTTTACGTTACCTTGTGAATTTGAACGAGTTCCCATGTTTTTGTGTAAAAATAGATAATGGCAAATTTTGAGTGATACCCAATTATTGTTAATTTATTTACAAGGTAAAGGTAATAAAAAATAATTATTAGTAACGAACTGCCTCGGTATTGTGCTGTATGCACGTGTGATACCTGTTTTATTGTGCTTGGATGAAAAATACGATTGTTTACTATTGAATGAGCTACTTTATGATAGGATGGGCATTAAATGTTTATTAAAAAACCAGTGTGTATTAATTATATTCAAATGAATATAGATATATCTTTAAGTGACAAAGTAAATTACGAGATAATCTTTATCTGGGAATTTACGTTACTTATTTTCAAATATTCAGATAGCCACAAGGTAATTATCTGCTTACAGATACATTTTAAAATACTGAGGAGTCCACTCATAACAGCTGTACATTATTAGTAAACATACATACTTATATTATTTATTAATGAGCCGATTATACTCTTGCTGGCAGGGGGTAACCGTGAACAGAGACCGAGATAATATGACATGAAGATTCGTTAAAAGTTTCAATGTTTACGGACAGAGTTAATTATTATTTTATGATTCGCCAATACGAACAAAATTACTGTACTCGGGCACTGACAAATTAATTACTTCAATCACATTCTTCAAAATATATAGGTAGAGTTTATCCAATCTCAGTTTAAAACGATATAAAAAACAAGAGCGCGGTATTCCTTTGTAAACCGACCTTGAACGCGTGCCATCCATAGGCGCGCGTAACTTACTTTTTAGGGAAATAGATGCCCTTACAATATTTTAAAAATCGTTTTTAAGTAATTCTGCAGTTTATCCACTTCTCGATGTTTGAGGTTTTTTTGTGGATACATTAATAAAAGAGAGATATGAAGCGTTTGTGACTAATGAAACGTTGCGCAAATGTTTAATAATCGAAGAAATCGAAGAAAATGGAGCGAATAGGGGTGCTGGATCTCTAAAAACGAGTGAAAATACGACGTTTTTAGATCATTTTGAAACGATTAGCATCGAAAAAATCATTTTAGGTAAACAAGAGTCACGGCATTTGATTGCCCCCAATAAACATTCAAATTTGTGATTTATTTTCCTCGTTATTTTCCGTTGCCCTGAAATGACTGTTTAAATGCTTTTCATGTGAAAGTGATCTAAAATTCTCGTATTTTACTCCTTTTGGGTCCTTTACGTATTGGTCATTGCAAACCGAAAAAGTTAGGTTAGGTTAGACGTATTTAGTAGATATAATGCTGTAATGACCCTTATCTTATTTACCCTTGCCCTAACATGACTTTTTCAATGCCAATCGTTTCAAACTGATTTGTGTGAACTTAGCAGAACAACTTTGCAGAATTAAAAAAACTATAGGCCTATTAAAGTATATACGATTGGAATTGAAACTGGCCAGTTTTAAAGCACAGGACCGTGCGTACTGAACTTGATATTTTGTCCTATATATTTGGCAATGGTATTGAGATTCGAACGGTAGTTGAAACTGTGCAGGCGAGTCCGAGACTGGCAATGTAATCAGCCTGAATGAACCATCTACGACTGCACTGGTTTAAAGGTAATAAAACGGACAGGCCTACTAGCACAAAAAAACTCGTAAATCGTTTCTTTATCTTGGAACGTGGAAGTCTAATATCGTGCTGTCTATGTGCCAGTGCAGCGCATAAATACCTATTATAATATCAAGCGTAGGAGTTTAGTTAGTTACTGTTCATATTTGTAAATATTTATTACTGTATAAAAGATAAAATATTTTAATTATTTACTAATTTACCATGGCTTTCAGGAGACCATTTGAAACAGAGGATAATATATTAACGCTCGAAAATCTTATCATTTTGTTATGACAAGCATTTCTATTTACCTCCGCCCATGTACAATAAAGAGATGCCGACTGTTTTTGCCGGCTTTTAGTTTTTATACGGTTTCAATTCCAATCGTATATACTTTACATATTTACCGCTAATTAGCCGCTAATTAATCGTGAAAGTAACAATTTTACCGTTGTTAATTTTGAAAACATTTTCGGGTGTTCTGCTAACTTCACATGGAAGTTAGCAGAACATCTACCAAAGACTTTTTTTAATTAAAAGCAGGTGGCTCAGAATTTGCCGTTTTTTAACCGTAAACGAATGGTGAAAATGAAATTTAAAAAAATGAAAATTAAGGCGGTAAAACCAAAAAAATCATTTTTTAAAATCCGCAAAAACTTTCAGAATGAAAAACCCATAGGCCAATTATTTGCCGCTAATTAATCGTGAAAGTAACAATTTTCCCGTTGTTGATTTTTAAAAAAAAATTTTTAAAAATGTTCTGCCAACTTCACATGGAAGTTAGCAGAACATCTACCAATTTTTTTTTTTACATTAAAAGTAAGTAGCTCAGAATTTGCCGTTTTTTAACCGTAAACCGATGGTGCAAATGAAATTTAAAAAAAAAATAATTAAGGCGATAAAACCAAAAAAATAATTTTTTAGAATCGGCAAACAAATTCAGAATTGAAAGTTACGAAAGAAAACACATAAACACGAGAGAAAAATGATAATCAAAGTCTCCGCAACAGACTCAAGGGTAAAATAAAAGATTTTTAAAGGAAGAACATTAATGAGACAGGCGAAACATCGTGAAATCAGAAACAAATGATTGAATGAGACAAAACTGAATAACATGCAGAGTAAGGAAATTTTTGAAGCGATACTTGAAAAACGAGAAATAGTCTTAAACATGCTTTGTAAATACTTAGGGAAAAAAATTAACTGCTTGATTAATAAAAAATTGGTAAGATCATCTCGGCAAATTTTAAAACGTCAATTATAACTAGGGCGAAGGAAAACTGACTGCCAAAAGCCATTTTCAAACGAGCTTAATGGCCTTTTTATTGAATTTCGGGGAAAGAAAAATCAATTAATGTCCAAAAAAAATTGCAAAATTATCACGGCACGATTAATTAAAGAACGGTATCGGTAAATTTCTGAAGGAATAAAGACAGATTCTTGAACGAAAACTGAGTCCCAAAGCCATTTTCAAACGAGCTTAATAGCTGTTCTGGTGAGTTTTGGGGAAAAAAATTAAAAATTCTTAATAAAAAATTGCAAAATTCTCAATACAAATTCGAAAATGTTATTATTAATTATAAAAGCGAGAATAGAACATTCCTGAAAGAATAGTCAAACTTAATTCCCTTTTTTGATTTTACCGCCTTAATTTTTTTATTTTTTTTTTTAAATTTAATTTTCACCATTCGTTTACGGTTAAAAAACGGCAAATTCTGAACTATCTACTTTTGGTAGATGTTCTGCTAACTTCCATGTGAAAATTTTAAAAAATTAAGAACGGTAAAATTGTTACTTTAACGATTAATTAGCGGCAAATAGTAGGCCTATAGTTTTTTTAATTTTGCAAAGTTTTTGCTGATTCTAAAAAATGATTTCTTGGTTTTACCGCCTTAATTTTTATTTTTTTTAAGTTTTAAAATGGCAAATTCTGAGCTAAGTACCTACTTTAAATTAACTTCCATGTGAAGTTAACAGAACACTCGAAAATTTTTTAAAAAATAACGGTAAAATTGATACTTTCACGATTAATTAGCGGCAAATAATAGGCCTATTGTTTTTTTAATTCTGCAAAGTTGTTCTGCTAAGTTCACACAAATTTCAAACTGACCTAAAAACGTCGTATTTTCACACATTTTTATCCATCCAGCACCCCTATTCGATCCACTTTTCCGTCAATTTCCTCGATTATTATACATTTGCGCCACGTTTCATTAGTCACAAACGCTTCATATAACTCTCTTATTAATGTATTCACAAAAAACCTTAAAAATCAAGAAGTGGATAAACTGCAGAATGACCATCGTTTATTATACACATAACACTGTTTTTCATACTTATTAACTAATAAATTATCTCGTAAATTATGACTGAAAGTGGTGAAATTATCGGTAGGTATAGTTGAAGTAAAGAGTTCCCGGTAAATAAAAAACGCAAGAAAAACTTTACTACCTCATTAAAATACCGGTACTCTTTGTGCTGCTGTTTGCAAATTGACTCGCTTACCTTTATAAGTTTTTAATGTGCGTCGGGTCGTTTGATGACAGGCATGGGCGCCATGGCCCGCGGCGAATTATGTTGTAGAGTTTTTGTTGCGTTTTTTGAGTGTAAGGAAGTCTTTACTTGGACTATATATGTATAATTTATGTTCGTTTGTATAAAGGATTAGGTATGATATACTAAAACCTATATACTTTTATATAAACTAACAACAAACTTTGCTCACTTAGTCAATGACATTTTCTACATAACGTAAAAATGTCATTGACTCTTAATGTAGGGGCTAGAAAACTTGATAGCTATTTTAGAAAATGTCACAATCATCAAAAACCAACGGGGAGGTGTGAGTATTTTTTGCCAGGATGGAAAGGTGAAAGGTAGGACATTGGAATAAACTTAAAACCTGATCACAGTGGTAATATTAATAACATAGGTAATTATAATATTTAGGTCCTGTTAAAAACGATGAAAATAAAACATAATTTTTTCTTGTTAAAAACCGAGTTAAAAACACTAAAAATAAAATAAAACATAATTCTCATTAAAACGCCGTGGTATTTCAAACAAAACAGAATTAGTTATGTTTTACCTCAATTAAAATAAAACTTCTATTAAAGTAAGAAAGTTTGGTCATTCTGCAGTTTATCCACTTCTCGATTTTGATTTTTTTTTGTGAATACATTAATAAGAGAGTTATATGAAGCGTTTGTGACTAATGAAACGTTGTGAAAATGTATAATAATCGAGGTAATTGACGCGACACTGGAGCGAATAGGGGTGCTAGGTGGATAAAAATGAGTGAAAATACGTCATTTTTAGGTCACTTTGAAACGATTGGCATTGAAACAGTCATTTTAGGGCAAGGGTAAATAAGATAAGAGTCATTACAACATTATATCTACTAAATACGTCTAACCTAACCTAACTTTTCGATTTGCAATGACCAATACGTGAAGGACCCAAAAAAAGAGTAAAAAAAACACGAGAATTTCAGGTCACTTTCACATAAAAAGCATTTAAACAGTCATTTCAGGACGTCATGACAAATTTAAATGTATATTAGGGTACAACAGGACTCAATGAATTGCAGTAATAAGCAATCAAATGTCATGACTCTTATTTGCCCTTGCCCTAAAATGACTTTTTCAATGCTAATCGTTTCATAATGACCTAAAAACGTCGTATTTTCATTCGTTTTTACACGCCCAACACCCCTATTCGCTCCACTTTCTTCCATTGTTAAACATTTGCGCAGCGTTTCATTAGTCACAAACGCTTCATAAAACTCTTTTATTAATGTATCCACACAAAAAACCTCAACAATCGAGAAGTGGATAGATAAACTGCAGAATTACCGAAAGTTTAAATAATAATAAAATAAATTCTCATAGTTTCGAGAAAAGAAATGGTCACATGGTAACGGAGTCATCAGTAATGGAATATTCTTTTTCTTTGTTTGATTGTGTGTGATTCATAGATTTTTTCCATATGTCGGTTTTGTCTAAATCGCATATTACGGTTCTTATATTATCTAGAATTACAGCGCTTAAAGTCGAAAGTCGGAAAACGTGTTTCTTGTTGGTGTGACATCGCAAGTCACAAAATACGGGCATGTCAATAGAAGCGGCATTAGAACAGCACAGTTTACTATATTCTTATCCAAGAAGGACTCATTGTAGTAGGCGAGGAGCCGGTGACACTGAAAGCTCCGTCATAGCGGAATCGAAATTTTTTTTATGAGAATTGATAGTTAAAAATTATACGAACAAAATAAGCTTGGTATGCGTAGATTTAAAAAGCCGAAAAAAATGTTTAAAAAAAACTAATTATTATAAAAATTGCGCAAACCACTTTATTTTGCCGGACGGGTCTGGCATACCTATTTGAAGTGTGTGAAAGGGGATAAAATTTATCCATTATCACGTGCAAACTTTTTTATTATTATTTTGTTCGTTTCGATGTGATCTTCAAAAAAAAATCTTGGTATGTGGGCCCAAAAACTGCCGGAGGTATTCGGCATACCAGCTTTATTGCATGGTCTCGATACACATCTATTACAAAAAGTAATACGCTAAATAAATTTGTTTTGGAGTAAAAGTTTTTATAGAATAAAATGTCTTATTCCTTTCTTAGATTTAAAATTATTTGAGGATAAATATGATCAACGGAATTATAATTTTTTTAAAATTTTAGATGATTCAAACAATAAAATAAAGTTGATATTTAACAAGAGTTTATGCCCAAGCATAGCTATTAATAATCATCAAAGTCAATATCATCAATATTATAACGTATTTCATCTTCTGTTTCTTCACTTTCTTCTTCATGTTGTTGGGCATGGGCACTAACAATTTCTTCAACTTTTGAAGGTGCTGCTGGGCCTTTATACCACAATGGTTTAAGTTTATTGTCTTCGTTTAATTGCCATCCACATTCGGTTGATTCATATTAAATACAAGTCGGTTCGGTAGCATTTTTCCACATGTGAGTTAAGACCATGCAATAAAGCTGGTATGCCGGATACTTCCGGCAGTTTTTGGGCCCGCATCACATCGAAACGAACAGAATTAAAAAAAAAAAGATTGCACGAGATAATGGAGAAAGGACCACTCACTTTTCATATGGAAAAAGTGGTTTCCGTTAAATTGTCTGAATTTTTTATATGTTATGTATTTCTGAGTCCTGAACAAATGTCTCTAAGGATGCGATGTCCGAAACATCAAGGGTCTCCAGATAGCGGCCGTTCTTGTCAGTATTACCCGTTATTGCGTTTACAGTATTTGCCCAATATATGCGGGTAAAATACTATAAAATGTCCATGTAGTCCAGTACGTGGGGGTTTTTTGAATGCAAAAAGTGGGGTAGTAGTGATTTTTTAGTATGTTATTAAGCTTGGGGCCCTAATGAAAAATCCAAGTTTTCGACCTCGAGGCGCATGCGCTCGAGCCGCCATCTTGGATTTTAGGTACAAAAATTTGGTTTTTTGATGATAACTCAAAAACGGTGGCTTTCACGACAAAAGATGTTCTATACAAAGTTAATTTCCTACATTTTTTGTTAAAACAATTTTTTTGTAGCACACATATGTTAGGAGTTACAGCTCCGTGAAGTTACACTATTTGGAAAAAAAATGCGGAAACTTCATTTTGGTTGAGTTTTATTTTATTATTCTTATTATATATCATTATATTTGTACATAATTATAAAAAAAAACTAAAAGGCACTTGAATATTATCATTTAACAGTATTATACTTATCGTAAACAAAGTTAAAGGCGAAAAGTATATCGCATTTTTTTTTTTAAATTTAAGAATAGTAAATTATGATTTTAGAGCGTTACAAAAATTAATTTCTACTACATTTCGATGGTCCGGGTTGGTTATTGTCGGTATCCTGGTCGTAATTTTGGTCCGTAGCCTGAAAAATGTCGTCATCCTTGTCCTCGCTTTCAATGCGGATTTCCGGCATATTTCCGCAAGATTCTCCGTTGCAGAAGCCACATACAACCGAACATTTAAGTCCAGCCTTTCGGCAGCTGCATGCCCCACCACACTCCTTTTTGCAGTTACAACATACCGATTTTAATAAGGAATCGGGAGCTGGTTTCAGGATTTTCCTCTATGCCTCTCCATTTCTGTACTTGGTGGTACGTCCTAAAGGCGTGGAATTGCGCCGCGTCTTTTGTAGGTGGCAAAGACGCAAGATTAAATTTGCTTTTCAGCCTAGATTTGGCAAAGCGTTGGAAACGAATCTCTTCCAAACTCTCTTTATCCATGTTGCCACCATATAAAGCTACAAGAAAGTGTACTCCGGCCTCGGCAATCTCCTCTGACATGGCATCTTGTTGGTTGAAAATTTCAATTATTTCATGAACCGCTCTGTTTTTTTCTATCACCGTACAAAATTTAGTTTTTCCCTGATTGAATAGGGATGACGTTGTGTCACAACCACTGAAGGCATGCAAGAATAGAATGTGCTTGGTTGCTTCTTCGTATTTGAGGCTACTTGCTGAATATATCCTCTCAGCAGTTTTTCCTCTTCCAGGTTTACGGAAGTAGATAGAACTTTCGGCTGGTGCTAAGGCTGTCACAAGTACTAAAAGATCAACATCTTCCCCGACTACAAAAACAGCATCAAATATTGATTCACTGCATAAAGAAATTGCAGAGTTGACAATTAGCACATCGGCATCATCTTCAGCTTGTTTAACTGTAAATGCAGCCAGCTCAAATTTGTTTTCAGCACCGATATGAGACGAACTTTATTTTTTTCATTGGCTAAAAAAACTCTCCTGCGAAACTTGCACCACCATTGTTTCATCAAAAAGGACATCGGCAGACACGTGCTTTTTTGATCGACGAAGTCTTTCTGCGGTCTTTGTATTTGTATTGCCACCATCAGTTGGATATCCATCAAAAACAACAATTGCGTGGGAACCAAAATGATCTTGCACATATCGAACATATTTGTCACAAATCGCTCCAAACAAATTTTTCGGTGCCACACAACTTTGTGTAGGAGATATCCCCCATCCACCATATTGATCTGGTTATCTCCGAATTGAAATTCATCGGAAAGCGGTGTGAATACGGAATATAAAGATGACTTGGTTCCTTTGCGCATTCCTGCTTCCGAAAAAAGCGACAAAGGAAAGGGGGCCAGCTCGTATTTAAGGAAATCCTTTATCTCGTCTTCGGATTTGTTAGCAATGCACATCCTTTGAAACAGCATTAGTGGGTTGAGGCAAATAGTTTCTTCGCCGACTTTAATGCTGCTATTAACTGCTAGTAGTGGGATAACTTTATCTTTTCGTTTAAATTTAATTTCCTCAAAATTTTCGTACGTGTTAACCATTTTGTTCAAACCTTTCAAACCCATTTTCCTGGACAAATGACAGTTTATCGTTGCATCTCCAACAAGTCCAGTGCTTATGCAAACAAGGGAATTGATTTCGGGAAAGGGAGGATGCTGAGAAAACTCGATGCACTGAAGGTCACTTATAACCCGCTCTCAATACCTACTAGACAGCAGCTGTTCTCTCGCTACCTGCCTATCCGTTAAGGTTTAGGGCAACCTATTAATATAAAATTAAAATAGAGTCTCATTTCAATATGATTGGCATTTGTTTAAATTATTTATTTTAGTTATTAACAGCCAAATAACAAAATATAATACTTTTTTTTTCAAATAGCGCAACTTCACAGAGCTGTAACTCCTAACATATGTGTGCTACAAAAAAAATTGTTTTAACAAAAAATGTAGGAAATTTTGTCCTCTTTAACTTTGTATAGAACATCTTTTGTCGTGAAAGCCACCGCTTTTGAGTTATTATCAAAAAAACAAATTTTTGTACCTAAAATCCAAGATGGCGGCTCGAGCGCATGCGCCTCGAGGTCGAAAACTTGGATTTTTCATTAGGGCCCCAAGCCTAACAATATACTAAAAAATCACTACTACCCCACCTTTTGCATTCAAACACCCCTTTTTGATACCCACGTACTGGATTAATGACTGTTAAATATAGACAGCATGCAACTACAAAAACAAATACAAATAATAGATAGGTAGTAGATAATAATGCAGATCCCAAGTTGATAATGCAGTATTTATATTTCCCGCCTCTTAATCGATAAGGTATATCACATACTTAACGATGATCACGTGACGGAGCCCTAAACACGGACGACTGGGGCCTCACGGGGGCCTTCAGCAAATGGGACAAAATTGAACAATATGGACTCCACAGTAAACGAACAATAAGGGGTCCCCAAGGAAAAAGGAGATCAGCGGTGCACTACGAGGACCCCACGGCAAAGGAGGCCAACGAAGAACTACGGGGCGCAGCGGAGCACTATGTGGCCCATTTGGGTGGCGGAGTCCCGTATCAACTGGCACCATACCTACTGGTGAAGTATATATACATGAAGCACCGTGTAGTATTTTTAGTATGATGTAGTACGGTGAAGTACTAATGCGGTATGAAGTATGTTGATCACCTTTCGACGGTGATTACCCCCTCGAATGATGACGTGTGACATCACAGTTATTGGCGCCAAATAACCGCTGATTCGCAAAATTCAAATTCGTCGCCGAAGAATTTTTTTTTCGCTTTATTATACTTTTTAAAATCCTAAATTTTACATTTTTATAATTTTTTTTGATGCTTTATCGATTTTCATTATAATTATGCCACTTCCTTATTAGTTTAAGAAAACCATAAAAGACCCCATTATGTCAGAATATTTTGGCGACCTAGGTATTTATCCTCACCCCAAATTTCATAAATCTCTGTCTTTCATAATAACCGAGTCATTTCGATGGAAATACTTTTGTAACTACTCTGTACTTACGTATTTTGCGCATTATAAGTTCCAATTTGTTAAAGCATTTTGAGAATAAAACGACATACCATTATTAAGCGGAAATATTTTCTAAAAATAAGCAGAGAAAAATAGATTTGAATTAAAAGTAATATTTGCATTACGTTTATCCATTCAGCTTTCAAACTTATACAAAATAAAAATAGGTTATAATTAAATGTTTCTTAACCACTTTCCAATCCATTGAAGTAATCTTCTGAAAAACTGGGATTTTCGGTAAAGAGAAAGACGAGGCCCTCAGTTGTATCGTAATGTCTGAATCATATCTAGGTCATCGGCAGTTCCGTATCTCATCTTTTCTTAGTCGGAAACGATTTGTATATAATAAATATGTACACGTCGAACTCCTACATAAGCGGAATTACTTACTGTATACACTTTCCTTTCCCTAAAAATTTAAATTGACGCGTCCCTCAGAAATGTATATAAATGGGTCGCGAGAAATTCTAATTTAAAAATGTGACACGTTATTTGATAAATTAGAATTTGCACGCCTTCATATAGGAGAATAGTATGTATTGTGCGAATTTACTTTTCATACTTTGGTTTTTTGGAAGTCTCAATATCAGCTTGAATTGTCATTAACTTACTTTTCATTTTCTAGTCATTTTGGTTATTCAGGAATTAGGTTAATGCTTCTTTTTGTACGTCTGGGCGTAAAGTAACATTTACGACTTTATTTGATGGCCGTAAAATGTTATTCTTAGGTTTGGTCATGCAAGAAATGTTACCTCCTCTCCCTTATTATTTATTTTTGGGAAAGAATTGAGGCAACATATGCGGACGACTAGCTGGTTTAAGTCGGAGCAAAGAGCCGTGGATCCGGAGTATTCGTAAAGTGGAGAAACTTACCCTTTTTGAAATATACAGCATAAACGACAGATTTCTGTTTAGTTCGAGAAAAGGAGACAAAGAAAAATTGATGTTAAATTGGGCACCATCTATAGTGAAAATAAGTAGAATTGTCTCGTTTTCTCGATAACTAGTCTACTATAGATCAGACTGAAATTGTTGGTAAGAGAAATAAAAAGATAATTTAAAATGAATGATAAAATATATTACATGAATAATAGATTAATCGGTTAACAAAGACTAATTAAAATATATAACAAATTTATACCAGGATCCTAGATTCCGGGATTGAGTATTGTTGAGGTAACTGGTTCTGGAACAGCAATCCAGGCCCTCAATTGTCTCTTGCGAAAATGGAGTCTTAAAGGTTTCCTTGACAATTTAGTTTACGTCTCTTAATGGAATGGAGTTGTAGGAAAATTAACCAACTATGTGGTTTTGAAAAGGTAATGAAATTTTATCTATATGCAGAAAGATAAGCTATGCATAAGCTGTGAAAAAGCTATGCAGAAATGTATAAATATATAAGTATATAAGTAGAAATATATAAGTATATAAATGTATAAGTATATAAGCACATAAATATATATGTGTATAAGTATATAAACATATAAGCTGATTTCGTAAACTATAAATTGCCAAAAAATGAAAAAGAAAGAAAAAAAATATATTTTAAAACCATGTGGTACATATAGTATTTTAACTATTTATTAAATTAAAAAGAATTGAACTTGAATTTAAATTTATTTTAAAAATAATTGAAATTACATCAAAGACAAAAATTGAAAATTACTGAAATTTTAAATTACTAATAAATGAAATTTATATGATTGTTAAACACTTGTTAACGCGGATATAAAATTGTAACATCAATTACTGAAATCCACAATTAAAATTTATATACGTTCGAATCAGTACAAAAGCTGCAAGCAAATGTCTTGGTGAGTTTTACTAATAAGGTAAACTTTATTTATCCCACTTACTGCAAAATAATACCACTACACAAAATTGAAAAAGATAGTTTTAACAATTAAATAGAAAACTGTAAAATATAGGAATGGTACATGTATCGCCATCTATCAACTGTTGAGTTAAGCGCAACAACTTGCAGGTCGCAAATTCTACGATTTCCTTTACTCTAAACTAAAATAGTGGCATATAATCGATAAAAGGAATCTATAATAATAGTTTTTATTAGTTCCATACCACAGCAGATTTGGAACAATTTGTGATTTCTATCTATACATAACCAAAACTATGAACTGCCGTAATAAATAGTAAATCGTATTGTGAGTACTCAGTAAATATACTACATCTTATAGAATATACTATATATAGTAATGAGAAAGGTAAGGAAAATAACCATATGTACTTACATAGCAAACAGAAATATAAAAATTGAAATATAGGTATCTGATGTAAATAAATGTTTTTAGACAATCGACAATAGTTTCCTTAGATGTTGTACTAGAACGGAACAGAGATACATAATAGTGTAAAAAAAACATGACTGAGTTACTAAGATATAAAAATATGTACATAAAACAGTGTGAAATGATTTAGCATTTATACAAGTAAATTCTGTTAGTTGAAAACATTTTCACTTACAAAAACTGAATCAAAATGTTACACAGATCGTACTAACTATAAACAAAAATACTAGTTTTTATATAAAACTGTTAAATGGACATCGGTCATGTAACAGAAAGTTAAACACAAACTAGTTTTTCTTCAAGCCCAAACGCCAAAAGAACATTACTTTAATGATAAGTTTCGTGAACTTAAACTATTATTTCTCCGACACTCCATCTAAGCGGCACTAACAGTCTATTATTGCCGCTCTTATTATTCTGCACGGCACTAAAAACACTTTTACTGCCGCTCACAAGCTTTACCTAAAGTATTTGCATGTTCTATGTTGAGAAAAATCAAATTTTTTTGTTTCGGCAGTTCTTGCCAAACTCACTTTGCTCATTCTTCAAGTACATCCTCGACCAGGGTTGCCAACTTTCAGAAAAAAAAGTACGCTGGAGCTCTCACACCCAGACCTAAGTTAAACATCGCAATTAGTTTAGACATTTATTTGAATCGATGTTGATTAAACGTTTTGTTAGATTTTACAAAACAAAACTGTGCCATTTGCGTCATCACTTAAAGTAAGGGTTCTGTATAGTGAGAGAACTGTGCGTTTATTTTTAATTTAAAAAGTGACCAAGTTATGACCATCAAAATAATTTTAGAACCTTTTATTAACACGCTTTTATTAGCTTCATCTGTATGTTTGTTTGTTTGTATGTAACGGAATCTTTGAACGTGATTCTCGCCCACTTCAAAACGTCAGATTAAATTGAAACTTTGCTCACCTATCAAGGCCCGATGACAATAATTTGACAACTTTGTCTTAATGTCCTCACCAGGATCATTAGTATAAAATAAAATTTAAAAAAATTACTAATCTATTGTCGATATTTTTCCGGAGGCGCCGCCGTTAATATTATATATTTTATAAATTATAGTTTAAAAAATAGCAAACTGAACTAAAAAAGTAAAAAATAAAAAATTATAGTTTAAAGAACTAAAAGAAAACACGCTTTAATAGCAAACCGAACTAAAAAGTAAAAAATAATGTTTAAATATAATTGACAAAAAAAATCATTTTATTGTAAAAAGCGTGAGGTGCTTTTTACTATATTTTTATAATTCTACTTTTATCAATAGCTACTAATAAAATATTTATAACAATTGATGTCAAGCACCCCACAATGAATTTTTTTTGTCAATAATATTTAAACATTATTTACTTTTTATTTCGGTTTGCTATTAAAGCGTGTTTTTTTAGTTTTTTTAACTATAATTTTTTTAACAAATACAGTTACCTACTTACATTTTTTGTTATAAATTTTTGTTATAGTCAAATGCAGTGTACTAACAATGGAAATTAGTAAGTATTTTCGTTGTCAAAGCATAAAATTCAAGCATAAATTTTTTTAAACAGCAAGAAAATAAAACCATTTACCAATCATACCATATTCATTTTTTTAAAACAGTTATAACAAACCAAAAACCGCTGCCCTAGGAATCACTACTTCCACATACAGATTTTGTATCCGTCTTAACACACTAAATGGGGTGGTGGCAATGGGGGCGGTAAAGGAGGTAGCTAACGCCAAAAAAATTTTTTGAGACTTTTCGTTCTTGTATACACACCAGATCACATTTTAATTTTTTTTACTCCCTTTCATAATGCCCTAAATTGTAATTTTATGGACTTACCTGCTTGCTTTGGCCTATTTACCCTTATTTACCCCCGAACCCTTCAACGGAATTAGATCAAAATATAATCTAGTTCCCGATCTCGGTATAGTACATAAGTGTACCAAATTTCAAGTCAATGTCATGAATGGTTCCGGAGTAAACGTGTGCACAAAAAAAGTTACCGACAGACAGACAGAAATTTTTTCACTCAAATTTAAAATCTCGACATTTCATGACATTTTAAGGCTATTTCAACAACAATTTTTTTTTTGTTACTATGCTTTCACTGGACATGGAAATAAAATTAACCTCTAGCTTTCTCTCACTCTGCAAATCCCAACCTTAAAGAAGAAGACAGAACAAAATTAAAGGGATAAATTAGAAGAACATAAATTTTGTATCGGGGAACAATATTATTCTTGTTAATATTCTTGAAGCTGTATTTTTCTTCGCTTTTGGCAGCTTTTAATAGTTTTTTGTTTTTTACAATAATGATGTACATTTTGCTGCATGAATATTGTGTTTTCATGAATAAATAATTTTATTTTTTATTAACTTTATCGAAGCCCTATTTCTTTCATTCCTCAGTTTCATTTTCACTACTGAAAAAACCATTCCACGGTATACCGAAGTGGGTGGCGGGAATTACCATATCTTTTTAAAATCCAAGTGCCAGACAGGAATAAATCGTTTGAAAAAATGGCTTTTTGTCGTGCACTTGTTTTAAGATTTAAAATATGTTTGGCTCACGCTTTTTGCCTGGGACTTGAAATATGGTTTATTTATTACCATATCTTTTTAAAATCCAAATGCCAGACAGGAATAAATCGTTTGAAAAGTGACTATTTTTCGTGCACTTCTATTAAGATTTAAAATATATTTGGCCCACTAAAAATATCTGTGAATGATACAATACATTTTCGTTTTGATTAATTTGTACAAAAAAAATCATTTCACATGAGAACCAATCGTTTGATTTTCGCGAAATAGTTGACAACTTGAAAAATAATTGTTTCACTGTTGGGCCCTCGGAATTTGTCTGGCGTTTGTTATATCGCGATAATTATAATCTATTTACCTATATATAAAATTCCCAGATAAGAAGAACCAAATCGTTTGATTCTGGACATTACTTCGTATTGAAATTTCGGACCTTAGAGCCCACGAAATTTGTTTAACGATAAGCTTCCCTTGGATGTTTTTCTTTAAAACGTAAGTCTAACTTGAAGCCAAATAAGAACAAAACGTTTGAAATTGCTCATTTTCATGAAATTTTCTTTTTTGTTTTCTGCTGAAAAAGGCCCTGGATAACCGTTTGATAAACACGAAAATGGTTAGTACAAATCAGGCGCAAAAGCCCCTCAAAAGGCCAGATAGGAACCAAACGTTTCAAAAAATCTGTCACTAACCCAAGGTCCATTAGCTTCATTACATAACCGGTGATGTAATTAATTTTTATGTAACTGATTACTATACCCATCTTTTAGAGAAAGAACTTTAAGACTAAGGAGAAAAAACACTATTAATAAATTAGAACTCAAAACATAGTTACTTTTTTTTAATTTGTTTGTATATACTCCAGTAGAATTAGCCAAAAAAGTTCGAAAATTTAACAAAATTCGTTTCAGGATGCCATATGGAAAAATCGATGTAATTGGATGAGTAGCATGTACCATTGAAGTCGCCCCCATTTTTTCAACCTGGAACATTGTTTAAACAATGAAAAACAGCAAAAAAAACGACAAAAATTGTTTTTTTTTTATAACTTGGGAGCTATTGCCACTGGGAATTTCAATTTTTTGTTACTATTAAAGTACTCAAAGACAATTAATTTGAGACCTGCTAAATTAAATTCGATCCATTATTTGTTTAAATAATTGAGAAAAACCGCGAAAATTTAAAAAAATTTCAAATATTTTTCATTTTGTCAAAAAAGCAGCTATTTGCTTGAAACTTTCAGAAATTGTACCATTTATTGGTCTCAACTTTCAAAAAAAATTTCTTCAAAAAATATTAATTATTTAACGAATTATTGCATTTATTTATTAAAATGGACCATAATGTAAAATGAAAAATGAGGTTCTTCCCGTCATCGTACAGGGCCCATCAGGTGCTCGTTTTCTTTGTTTAAACGTCAATTTTCAATATCTATTAAGGTAAAATCCAATTTTTAATTTTTTGACCTCCAAAATGGCGATTGAAAAATGGTTGCTAATTTTGCAATTGTTTTTTGCGAATAACTTTGCGATAAACAAAGATACGGACATGGCATATCGATATTCTTGTAGCTGCTAAAAAAAAAAAAATTTTGAAAAAAAAAGTTTTTCTAGGACCAATAGGAGCCGAGATAATTTTTTTTTTTTTTAAATTCGTAAATTGTTTATTTATTAACATTAAGGGTCGAAAATTTCACAAAAAGTAGTTCAATACTTGAACTTTGAAATGCAATTGAGTCGGATAGAAAAATTCAATTGTAAAGTCCTAATTATGATTTTTAAAGTACCTGTTACGCTGAGAGAGAAGGATCAGTCATCACTGCTGCGCTCTTTATATAAATAAACGCTCTTTATATAAATAAATGTTTTATTCATATAATTTAAATTATAACCAATTACAAAAGCACATTACAATATAATTATTAAATATCTTACATTATTTTTTTTTTATGACAAGGTTCCTCTGAAATACTCGCGTCGCTATTACAGGTATCTTGTATGTCGTTATTGTTAAGTTTCATTTTCAATTTCCGAGTCTATTTTAACATTAAGATCAAATCATAAATTTTCGTCGTCATTATCACGCTCATCATTCAAATCCTCGACCGTACAATTTTGGCTACTATTTTCGCAGTTTTCACATAAACACAGTTTAGAGCATTTTAAACCTTTCTTGCGGCATCCACATTTATTATCGAAGCAATTGCCTCTACAAGAACATGTTGGGCAAAGTTCGGCCGAATCCATGATTGAAGCTGAGCAAAAATGATAATACTAATCTTCTCGTATTCCGAAATTCTGAACAAAAATAATTTTTCAAAATAATATTTACTATTTTCATTTTATATTTTTATTAATAATGAAATATAATATACTTACAATTTATTTGAATAATGAAGATGGCGGCTGATTCTGACTGTAGTGTAACGGTTGAAAAACCCTGTATACAATAACATCAAATAATTTTATATTTCTTTCGGTCATCACTTATATGCAACCCTCTGTATAGTGAGAATTTACGTTAAAGTATGTCTGGTTGTATATTCAACTGATTTAAATTAATTTATTTTCTTAATTATTAATTATTATAACTATTTAATGAGATGCCATGTTAATGTTAATAATGGCTTTATTGTTAGTTTGCATGAAGACATGTTTTGGCATAATCTATATCATAGTAAATAATAACAAACTAGGAAATATATAAAACAGTAGTACAAAAAGTTTAAACGAGCGATAGAGAGTTTTTTTAAAAAATTCCGACAGGCAGACGGTCATCGGGAATGATAAGAGTAAGCGACATTGCTAATTAACACTCTGTTACATATTTCCCTAATTTGCAATTGATATAATAAGAAGCCTCATAAGACCTAGGGTGAGTTTCAGATTAATAATATTTTCAGAATCCCTATGTTATATATAGCATTTTATATTTACTAGAAATTTTACACGTAAAAATTTTTCTAGGCTTCTTGAACAACTTATTATCTTTTTCACGAGTTAAACTCAGCTAGCTGGACACTGTATTTGTTTATATAAGCGTGGAATATTGAAGTAGAGGAGTTGATGCAGATTTTGGTACGTTAAAATTGCATAACAATTGAAAAACCACCTTTCGTGCATGTCTGGATGCGGTGGTAATTTCATAATCAATGAGGTATTCCTGGAACTAGATTTTCATCACATAGTATCCGTATATGGTTTCGAACCACAGGAATTGGTGAGCCTTTTGAATTACATAATCTTGAAGCTGTGAGTACATTTTTTATATCGATTTTGTCATTGAGCTGTTAAGCACAAGAGGACCTGAATGAACATTTATAGTGCTGCAAAAATAAGATTCTGTACTGGTGAATTTTGTTATTTATAATGAGTGTTTAACCATCTAAACGCATACTTATTTATAATATTATGTTAACCGAATAACAGCTGTTACTTGGGTATATAAAGTATCTATCTACCATACAGAGTGTGAATTCTATTAGAAATATTGCCAATTATAATTTCACAATTTTGAAATAATTTAATTACTGTTGTTTATTCACGTAAAGTAGGCTTTATAGCACAGAACACTGTCCTCTGCATTTGTGCATCATTTATATTTACAACTAGATTTCTAAAAGAGCTCAATATATTATTAGTTAAATCTACGCATCAAATCTAATCCACGTTTCTTCTTCATATTCACAAGCATAGCCTATGATAATTTAATGTTAAAGTCATGTCTGTTATGTAATGCGTATTTTACATCAGTGTTGGTTTGTTGGTTAATGTTGTTTATACTTTAAAATTACTTAGTTGTATTTTTTACTGTTTATTATATTTATTTACTTTATCTCCTGTTTTCTTGATTAATGTTTTGTGTGTCTTGAATCCCCTCACCTCTGTCGATTCATTCGGCTGGCGCCCAGGCCAAACTTGCTATATATTTAAAAACGCGTTAAATAACATCTATACGCAGAATACTATTGATTAGATAAGCAAATATTTGAAGTTGTAAAAATCCTTGTCCACGACCCGCTCCCGAAAATATTGACTGCTGTGCATTTTATAATCTCTGGATTAATTACAAATATTAGTAAGAGTTGAGGTTACAGTAGCAATATCTGTCATACGAATCACGAACTTGATTTTTATCCTGAATATTTTCATTATATAGTCACTAATAAGTACACGCCAAAACAGAAAGTATTCTTCTCTCTCAGCGTAACAGGTACTTTAAAAATCATAATTAGGACTTTACAATTGCATTTTTCT
Organism: Leptura quadrifasciata; assembly: GCA_963675555.1. Classification (NCBI taxonomy): domain Eukaryota; kingdom Metazoa; phylum Arthropoda; class Insecta; order Coleoptera; family Cerambycidae; genus Leptura; species Leptura quadrifasciata. The sequence goes on along the minus strand of OY776680.1, from coordinate 34,934,031 downwards.
ATCCGACTCAATTGCATTTCAAAGTTCAAGTATTGAACTAGTTTTTGTGAAATTTTCGACCCTTAATGTTAATAAATAAACAATTTACGAATTTAAAAAAAAAAAAATTATCTCGGCTCCTATTGGTCCTAGAAAAACTTTTTTTTTTCAAAATTTTTGTTTTTTACCAGCTACAAGAATATCGATATGCCATGTCCGTATCTTTGTTTATCGCAAAGTTATTCGCAAAAAACCATTGCAAAATTAGCAACAATTTTTCAATCGCCATTTTGGAGGTCAAAAAATTAAAAATTGGATTTTACCTTAATAGATATTGAAAATTGACGTTTCAACAAAGAAAACGAGCACCTGATGGGCCCTGTACGATACGGGAAGAACCTCATTTTTCATTTTACATTATGGCCCATTTTAATAAATAAATGCAATAATTCGTTAAATAATTAATATTTTTTGAAGAAAATTTTTTTGAAAGTTGAGACCAATAAATGGCACAATTTCTGAAAGTTTCAAGCAAATAGCTGCTTTTTTGACAAAATGAAAAATATTTGAAATTTTTTTAAATTTTCGCAGTTTTTCTCAATTATTTAAACAAATAATGGGTCGAATTTAATTTAGCAGGTCTCAAATTAATTGTCTTTGAGTACTTTAATAGTAAAATAAAATTGAAATTCCCAGTGGCAATAGCTCCCAAGTTATAAAAAAAAAACCAATTTTTGTCGTTTTTTTTGCTGTTTTTCATTGTTTAAACAATGTTCCAGGTTGAAAAAATGGGGGCGACTTCAATGGTACATGCTACTCACCCAATTACATCGATTTTTCCATATGGCATCCTGAAACGAATTTTGTTATGCAATTTTCCTAATTCTACCGTACTAATATTCATTAACAACAAAATTATTACAAACAAAATTGCTAAAACTTATCTCTGAACCTGACGAAGTATTTATTTCTTTTTTCTTAACATTGAACCTGATTGATTTACTTCTCCTTGAAACAGCTACCTCAGAATGTTCCTGTAGTATGTTATTTGCAATTCTTTTCTTGTTGGCCAAAGAATTTTCTGTTACGGTATTGAATTTCCAGCCACCGTGCTGCTTAATTTTTAATATGTAAGCTCCTGTATCTGCGAGCAAAGATGCAGATGACCGCCGGAAATAATGTTTAGTATAACCATCAGAATTTGGTAAACCAATGTAGTGGAATCAATTTTCGTAAACATGCAAATGTATTTATATCTACAGGTTGTGCTCCACATTCGCTATTATTGTATTTGACAGAAAACGGCCATGGTTTGCAGAATTTTGTAGTCGCAGGTTGACATATTTTCGAACAATATCTACTAAATTTTCTCTGTATCCAGAAATATTGCTATTTAGGATCACAAATTCCCGTATCACATTTGTTTTGTATTTGGAGTAGTAATTTTAAAAAATCTTTCATCCACAACATCTTTGATACGTATGGCACACAATTCAGCTTTTCTACAAGCACCGGGACTCTCATAATCATTGCCACCTAAAATAATAAATTAAAAACTATAAAGTTTCGGATATAATGACAGGAACTCAAACCTTTGCAAATATAAACTTCCCGTCATCGGCGTTTCTAATAAGATTTTCAAAGTTATCTCTTGTCAAAATGGTAGATTTTATGGCGTGATAACCTGCAGATTTTCTCCTCAAAAATGCTATTAATATGGTGTATTTTTTTATGTGGTTAATTCTTCCTTTAACATTGAGTAGGTGTAGTCCATATTGTAGACGCTTTATAGTTTTTCATCGTTTCGAAGTACGCTAAGAGAACCTTTTCACATGTTTAACTTCTTTTTAGTGACACCAATTATCAAATTCCTTATACCCGAGGCTTGCAATCAAAGAGTCATGGGTTCGAATCCTGGCTAGGGTATGAATGCTTGGCGCTTCTCATGTGTTACCGAGTTGGTAGCATTGGAGTAGACGAGATTGTGTGAGAGACAACAGGACTAGTCTGTACCACTCCGGAGTTCGTGTCTCGGCTGCGGCAGATGATAATCCCGTAGGGAATGGTCGTTGTATACTTGGATGCGATAGAGATTTTTTGGTAACTTCAACGAACGCACCTTAAAAAAATTTCATAACAGTGTCCTTGTTACATATCACCTGTCGTCAAATTGACAGTTATTGGAAGTTTTTAAAATGCATGGTTTTCAGTGATTTCAAATATCTCGAAGAAGGAGATACTTACTAAGTCGAATTTAAAAGTGCCACCAAAACGGACACAAAATTCTTCAAGAATGTTCCCGTTTAATAACCGTTCCTCTATCATTAATAATAACCCAGATAGCAACGCATGTACCCCCAATTTGGGACACAGTGTATATTATACAAAAAAGTAACACTTTACGCATTTGCTGAAAATAAATAAACTTTTGCTCAAATTATAGCTGCACCAATATAATGTTAGTACTTTTCTTGGAAAGTAGAAATTACTTATTTCGAATTAGGTGGCCAAAGTGACAGTGACAAGCATCGACAAAATGATAAAAAAAGACGTCTAAATCGTAAAATACATTAGTTTACAACTTCTGCGTGTGGAGTGTTGAACATCAATTCCAGTCAACTGTTAGTGGCATAATGGTGAAATTGAAATTGATTTACGTCACTTTACGACCCTTCAAACCCTTATCCGAAAACTTTTGGGATCGATCAACATTTTTAATCTCAAAAAGCCTTAACTGATAATTAACGGGATGTTATCTGCTGGATGCGTCTACGTCTATTCTTGTTCATATCATTTTCATTATGTATTGTAGATTCATTAGTTTATAAGCTGGCATAAGTAACTGGATTGTAATGTTTTTATGTAGGTCAGACGAGTTTTTTATCTGAAATTAGATATAACGAACACCTACGTGTTTTAGACTCCCAGAAATCAATTCAGTGTTTTCAATTCTTATTTTAGTCATCACAATTTTCCAAGTAAACAATCTTAAGTCGCTATTCTATAAAAATATGTATTTATTTGAATTTAACATGTCGAAATTAAAACAAAGGGTATTGAAATATAAATAAATTTGTTTCAGATTAGAGTCGCTTTTTTAAAAAGCTTTAAAATTTCAAAGTGCTTTGAAATTAGGGATGGACCGGTACCGATATGTATAGTGCGGGAAAGAGGAAATTGAGAGGGGGGGTGCGAGGTGAGACGCTAAGAAGGCAGGCCCGGACTTAACTATATTGTGTACGTATGTCTGTTTACGCTTTTAAAGGACCAAGCAATTTTCTTATGGAAAAGTGACTTGCGTTAAATTGGTTGAAATTTTGATATGTTGTGTATCCCATCTCTCTGATCAAATGTCTCAATTGGCACAAATTGACAAACTTTCACAGTCTTGAGATAAAGCTTGCTAAAGTAAGAATTATCGTTTATTTGAGGTGTATGGGTCTGGGTTAAATCAGTACTCTTTTTTTTGCTTCTAGGGTCTCACAGTGGTTTGAAAACACCTCATAACTGTCATGGTTTATTTATTGAAATATTACATCATATAATCTCAAACGTCGTCACGTCATATGACGTCATAGCATGTAATATCGTGTTATAGAACATCATGATTTAAATAACATTCTTTTCTCTTACTTCTAGGTGCTCAGATCATAATAAAATTCAAAGTGACCACTATGAGGTTCTGTGACACGACATGACCTGCTATGACGTCATATGATATGATAAGACAATCAATTATACTGTTTAGGTGTTATTAAACAAATCTGAGACATTGATGCATTTGATACAGAGATAGGATACACAACATATCAAAAATTCAACCAATTTAACGGAAGTCACCTTTCCATAAGAAAATTGTGTTGGCTTTTGTTGTGTGGGCTCAGTTTAGCTGGCAACAATTTACACTACTGACTATACAGTAGTTACAGTATCCTAGTTCACTTAATATTTGAGTAAATTGTTACTACCTAGCAAGAACCACGGGGAGGTATGAGCATATCTTGCCATGATAGGATGGGTAAAGAATATTAGTACACAAGAAAATTACACAAAAAAATAAAACTAAACCTCTAAAAACAAAAAAAAATTAAAATAGTAACAGTAAAAAAATATATAGGTATCCTCAAAATAAATAAAAAAAATAACAATAAACATCTAAAAACAAAAAAAAACTTAAAATAGTAACAGTAAAAAAATATATAGGTATTCTCAAAATAAATTAAAAAATAACAATAAACCTCTAAAAACAGAAACAAAACTCGAAATAGTAAATTTTCGTAAATAAAATATGTATTCTCCAAATAAATAAAATTAAATATAATTGAATTCTTTAAATAAATAAAAATAGATTAAAATACTTACGAACACACAAAATGACATAAATAATAAGCTTGATATCACGATCACTATCATTGAACACAAAAACGGACACAAATAATAAACTTATATATATCACTACCACTTCTTCAATCACAAGTCATCACAATCACTTCTTCCTCAGAATCCTGTGCGTTCTCCCCCTCTTCTTCATTTTCAGATGATGAACTATCCTCTTCTAAATTTATAATGAATTTATTTTCCCCATTTTTATTAAATTCACAAAGTTTCAAATAATCATCCTCAATTCTAATCACTTTGGCAATTCTCTTTTCCCAATCTTCCTTGGTAATTTTGGACACTTCGTTTTTAATTAACTCTATCACTTTTTTGTCGAATTTTGGAAAAGTATTTCCTTTTCTGATATTTTTTTTCAATTTTCCCCAAATCAATTCTATTGGGTTGAAAATACAATAATATGGTGGTAATCTTAAAACTTTGTGGCCAAATCTTTCAGCTATACTGTCTATAACATAATTCTTCTCAAATGTTTTCGTATGAAGGACTTCCAACAATTCTGCTTTAGTATAACTGTCCATATAATATAGGTCGTGATCCGTTAAAAAAATTTGCAACTCCAATTTAGTCGAACTCTTATTAGGAATGGTACTTCGCATTGTCAAGAACAATAACACTATTTGGCTTTAATTTTGGAATTAGAGTATTTTCAAACCATTTTTCAAAAATTACTCCCTCCATATTCTTGTGATAATCCACATTACACTCTTCCATGTTTTTCCCGCATAGTTTCAATGCATTATCTACCCATCCATCACCTGATCCACAGTGTAATATAACCAATCTAATCCCCTTATTTGGAGGCAATGACTGTGGTAGACATTTTTTAGTTCCATCAGTCCATCCTTTTTTTACGGTATCGTGAGTGTCATACCAAGTTTTATCTAGGTAATAAATTGTTCTATTTTCCCTTCTGAACTTTTTAATCTCCTCTAGATATGAATGTCGCCAATCCACTATTCGTCTGCTTTCCATAATCGCCACGCGTTTATTAATTGTTTTAAATTTAAATCCAATTTTTTTCAGCCAGTTCCTTAAAGTTCTTGTCGTATATTTCAAAGGACAATCCATTTCCTTTAGTTTTCTGTCTACCACGTCAACAGTCGGGATTTCATTTTTCTGATATGCATCATAAATTACATTTTTTAAAAGTTTTGCTATTGATGGATCTAAAATTTTTGATATACCAGCGTCGCAACGTTGCTTTCTTTCGGTAACACCTGTTTCACTAGTTTGTACAATGTGGAATAGGGAACGTGGGTTAAAGATTCTGTTTCCCTTAATATATCTAAATCACGCAAGTTAAAGTCATTAGTTTGTCGCTGTAAAAGAGTATTATACACATTTAAACAAATTTGTTTCCCGTCACTGCTTAAATGCCGTTTTTTTCTCCCTTGAAACTCATTTGGAATTTTATTTTTTTTATCACTGAAATCACTATAACTGTCACTTTCACACTCACAATCACTCGATCGACTCATTTTTGTAATAAATAAGTTACATACCAGCAAAAAGACAAATATAAACTAATGTATTAATGTATTAATTGCACTTACACCCGTACACTCCGCCGTATATGAAAGTAAACTAAGTCCGCCTCTGAAGTACCATATCTCACATGTCGTTCGTGCTAGTTGGCAAACAACACAAGCCTTACCTTCTCTCTTATTCTGATGCACGCGACATAAAAGACGTAAAACATGATGTGATACAAACAGCTATGCGTTATGCATAGCCACTACCCTCTCTATTCCCCACTACGTCTGTGACCGTTTTCATTTATCGTTTTCCTCTACAATACATATATTGGTTATTGACAATATCGGCAAGATTGCCGATTATCGGTATCGTAAATAATTTGCTGATATTTATTGCCGAAGTATATAAATAAACCAACCCGTATGCAACATGTATATACCATTTACTCTAATAAGCTATAGACTTGTATAAAATATTGTTCACTCAAAAGTCTCATAGAATCTCGTTTACGTGAGCAAGATATTGAAGGTCAAAGGCCGCAAAAACCGATTTTTTGTAAATATCTTGTTTCTTTGCTCTAAATGACATTTGGAGTTATTAGGAAAATTGTAGAGCATAAAATTCTCTACAAATTCGGTCTTAGGCAATATTTTATACAATTAACTGTTCTCGAGATAAAGTGCCATCAAAATCACAATAATTATCACAATTCGTTGTTTCAAAATATGCAATACTCGGTTCGGGACTTCGCGATAACTGCAATACCAGCAACCGTCCACCACACACGCCCAGCCCTTCCGTCGGGCACATCAACGCGTTGTCGAGATGTAACTTTGGAATCGTTTGACGTATAAAATAACACGAACATTAAATTAGTACCTATCAATAATGTAAGGGTATAAACTTTACACATATCATCAATATTGATTCAGTAGCTTTTGAGTTAAAATGGAACAAACAAAGAGATACAAGAAAAGAGACAAATTAGGAATTTATATTAGCTATTCAGAAAGGGTCTTTGTTTTTACCGAATCTTATTCGGCAAAAAATCATATCTAAGATTTCAATAATAATCACCCTACTATTAGAGTTATTTATTGTCGGATATTTACATAACTTGATAATCGTGTAATTATGGCGCTAATTAAGCATTAGGATACATTTTTTCTTTAAAGAAAATATCAAATAACAAAACTTTTATTTTTGTAAAGTCATTGTAACTTAAACAACACTTAAAATTATTGCTTAAAAAAATATAATTTTAAAAAGTAAATATTAAATATAATCTTTCTCCACTAGTCCTCCATCAATTCTGATACATTTTTCAATTCTCTTCTTATTATTTTAAACAAATTTTCTTAATTCTTCAACTGTTACTTCATTACAAGCTTCTCTAATTCTGTCACATAGTTCCGCTCTAATTCGTGGCCTATTTTTATAGACTTTATTTTTTATGATACCTCAAAAATTAAAATCCATAGGGGTGACGTCTGCTGATCTAGGTGGCGATGCAATTAAAGGACTATTTCTTTCAATCCAAGGGAAGTTGTTATTCAACCAATTCTTAACTATTACTCAAAATTCATGGGTTAAAAAATGTAGGAATATAACACTATTTAAAGTGTCATCAAAGAAAAATGATCCAATTCAGCCTCAGTCGAATGTAAATGCTGGCTTGTAAAGAATATGCATTGAAATGTTTTTGATACTATTCACAGAATCATGAAGATCAATTTCATAATTATTATATTTGTAGTTAATTCAGAATTCAATTCTTTTCGATATTCGATATAATGAACAATGTGGTAGGTAACGTAATCCGGCTTAACTTTTCTGACATTCAACTTCTCATAGTTAAAGAGAATGTTTAAAAATAAACTAGAATTTTACAGGTTTGATCAATACCCGACTCAATAATTCTAAGTAATTCATTATGTACCAGACATGTTTTTTACCGTATCCACCTATTAATCATTTTCCAGTAAATTAGTGGCATAGATAATTTGATTTCACCCTTGCTTTTGTATGTAAAACATTAAGGGTTACGTTTTTCCAATTTGTAATTAGGTAAGTTATTTTTACGGAAGGTAACTTTCCAATACTTACTGTGATGATGATTAAGTGTTGTTCATTTTACACAGTGTGCAAAAATTTTCCGTTTCATTTTCATTATAAACCGAAAGGGAAATAATATGGGGATATTTAAGAATGATAAGGTGACTAAGTATTTTTGTTTTTTGACATCAAAAATATTATCTCTTGTGATTTTGTTCAGTTAATTTTCCTACGAATTTTATTTAATCTTTGCCGTGTTGAAATCGGACAAAGTTAAAGGTAAAGCCCTTTTGGCATTTTTACTTTTTACGGCAAACGACCACATTCGGTATAAAATAAAATATACTTACAGGTATAATTAGAAACTGTTTGCCTTGCTGAATTTTAAGTGGCCCACAATTGAAAAGTGTTATGCAATATCTGGCGAAATATTTAAACGTTTACTTAAATTCCAGGAGAGTTTTAAAAGGATAAATGTAAGAGCTTGAAGCGTTCAAGGAAATTACGTTTTGAAGTAACTACATGGAGCAAGTTCTATTAGATTGCATTAAGTATATTGAGCGACGTTAACTTCAAGCCACCAATTAAATATTGAATTCATCAGTGTATTTTAGCATCGAACTGCCAGATAAAGTAAAGAGCAACTAGCGATCAATATATTTTAGTACCTACCTTATTTAAATAAATTGCCTAAGGGAGTTTAATGAGCTAGTGAGAAAATGTGTATCTCTGTGTAAGAATCATATACATATTTTAGACTGCAATAATTTTTCTTCCATTTATGTACAAGTTTATTCATTATATTTAGGCCACCCTTTATTATCGTTATTATTGAAGATAGAAAAAAAAATTTCGAATAAAAGTTGTAGGGCTGTAACTCCCCGTTAATAAATTGAGGGGAACAAGAAGTTACAATATATTTTTTAATGGAATGCCCTGTGTATTGTTGAATTTTTGATTACTCTTTTTTTCTGATTTCAAGAATATGACATATTTTAGTCCAATCTTTAACCGTTTTCGAGTTATTGAACATTGAAAATTGTATTTAAGCAGTTTGTTATACTAACGGAAATTACATTTATTAAATTAAAGGCTCCTGGCTATGACTTAATCGTTGGAGAAATATTAAAACACCTACCTAAAAAAATAATTGTTCTATTAACCACAATTTACAACAGTATGTTACGTTTATGTTACTATCCCATACAGTGGAAATAGACTCAAATCGTCATGATCCCAAAACCTGGAAAACCACCCACAGAGCCCTGCTCCTATCGATGTATAAGTCTCCTACCAGTAATGTCGAAAATATTTGAAAATATACCCACGGAAGACCTAATCCCCGAACATCAATTTGGATTTCGGCAAAACCATTCAACAATTCAGCAATGTCACCGAATTGTAAACAGATTTATAGAAAGCCTGGAAAAAAGGAAATGTGTGCCTCCATCTTCCTTGTTGTACAACAAGCATTTGATAAGGTCTGGCACGAAAGTCTCTTGTACAAATTAAAGTTACATGTGCCTAGTCAAATATTCCTTCTCCTAAAGTCCTATATCATTGAGCGTTTCTTCCAAGTTAAAACCAATAATTCACTATCCATTTACCATCCTATTAAATCCGGAGTTCCTCAAGGTAGTGTCCTTGGACCATTCTTCTATCCTGAGCGAGCTTCCAGAAAACTGCAGGACTACCTGAACTTTCTGCAAAACCGGCTAGAACGTTGTAAAATCAAGGTCAACAATGAGAAATCAACTCAAGTCATATTTACCACGAGACGGGATATATGCCCGCAAGTTTATTTAAATAATGTTGTAATCCCAGTGAAATCGGAAGTCAAATATCTAGGACTCCACTTGGACCAGAAGCTTACTTATAAAAGTCACATCAAGACTAAAAGAACGCAGCTGAACTTAAAAGTCAAACAAATGTATTTTTTGGTAGGTAAAAAGTTGCAGTTGTCATTGGAAAACAAAATACTTATTTATAAGATTATTCTAAAGCCAATCTGGATTAACGGGGTCGAACTCTGGGGCTGCAGCAAACCTTCCAATCACAAACACTCCACATGTTAGCAGACGCTCCATGGTATGTGTTCAACGCAACTCTCCACAACGATCTTAGAATTCCCTATATGTAGGGAAGGATGTTATTACCCTCCACGCTAATAAAGCAAAAGAGCGGGATACTGCCCACAGTAGTCTAAACATAAATCAACTGTATTGGCTACCGTTAGATAATATAAGCTTAAAAAGAACGTGGCCAGAAGACCTAACGGACTAGGTGAAAATAGAGCCAATGGTACCCAACTCAAGCGAAGTAGAAATCAAAATATTTCCTAAATATTCTGTATATAGATTAAAGTAGATTGTAAATTTGCTATGAAATAAATACATTTAAAAAATTAAAGTCTATAGTCTATGAAAATGACAAGTATTCTGCTATCATATGACATTTATTCAATCAAATCAAAATGGGATGCAGTGACGCAGAAAAAGGGCAAATATTCACTTGTTACATAAAAAATAAAAAAAATAAACGTGGAATACGAAAATAATACAGAGGCATGTTCGAATATGTTAATAATAACTCCAGTTTCAGTAGAAAACAGCGTTCTGTTAGAGCAATTGAAGAAGAACAGTTTGATATCTTATTACATTTTGAAGGCAAACCTATGTTTAATAACTATTAAGATACTATTGTTGAAATATTATTTTCAGAAAATTCAGAAAGCAATCTGAGTAATACCACCGTTCAATTGGATAAAAGTTGCTCAAAAATTCAACGGATGCTATAAAAGAACAACTACAGACCGTACTGAATATTACTAGTTCAGCATTTAACGGAAGTTCAAAAAAGGAAACGGCGGGATTTTAGCTGCCTGATGTTTCGAAAATTAAACGAAGATCCTGATTATTTGAATAAAATATTATGGACAGATGAATCATCATTTTCCACAGCGGGTGGTTTTAATAGAAAAATCAACGCTCCTGGGAAAGAAAAAACAACAGAAAAAAGATTGGTTCAACAACTAAAAAAATCTATCGGCGTTTGGTGTGGCATTTTCCGCAATAAAATAGTGAAACCAATATTCTATAATTTTATTTTAAATCGTACTACCTATCTAGAAGTAATTCTCCCAGAAGTTGAAAATGTTCTTTTACAGAATTTTCCGGAAATTGAACTTGCCGTAGGAAAATATAGAGTTAATGTGTCCGTAATAGAAAGTTCTTTAAGCTTCAGTATTTACTATACCCCTTAATTGCATTATTGCATAATTATTGCTGGGAAGTTTATTGGTGATACTTTTAATACGGTAATCTCAAGAAATTTTTTTGTCCATTTTAATTCCTAAAATTTTTACATGATCATTTTGTTTTATACTCCGCTGTTCTGTTCTGACTAGTAAACTTATTTCTGGATTCACTCCAATAGGCGAATATAATAATATATTTGTTTTATGGGTGTTTAGTACTAAGCCATTATTTTGACACCATTCTGTCATGCTTTACACAATTTGTGGCTTTAATGCTACAGTCTTCAAAATTATTAACAGAGATAATAGATGATGTATCATTGGCATATAGTGTTAAAAACGTATTATCAAAATATTCTACTATATCATTAATGAAAATGAGGAATAGCAGAGGGCCTAGTCCACTTCCTTACGGAACTCCAGTGTTTATCCCTAAGATGTCTGAACAATATATTTTGCCTTCCTGATTAATTTTTACAGACTGCGTTCTTTCTGTTAAATATACCTCAACCTATGATAAAGCTAAATCACAAATACTATATGATAAGTATTGATTTATTATCAAAAGCTCGTGAGAAGTCAATAAATATTTTCTCTTGGTTAACGTTATTGAAATTTTCTAAGACTTTACCATAAAAGGAGAGAACTGCATCTTGCTTGGTTTTTACAAGAACCATATTGTCTTGTAGTTAATATGTTATGTTCCTCTAAGAAGGGCAGAAGTGCTATGGATCTATAATTTTGAATATTCGAGGGATCATTTGTTTTATGTACTGGAACTATAAGTGAAGTTTTTAATTGTTTTGGGAAATATTCAGTCTCAAACGACATACTTATCAAATATGTCAATGAGTACACGATATATCCGGCAATATCTTTCAACAGACAGCATGGAATTTCGTCAGTTCCTGAGGATTTTTTTGTACAAACATCAGATATTATTATTTTAAAAACTTCCTCAACCGTTACAGCAAAAATATAAAAAAAGCATCTTCATTATAGAATGTTTTACTGTCTATATTATGTCTCAATATTCATTTTATACAAATTTATAGTTTTCAAGCTATTGTGTTGCTAGACATTTCAAGAAAAAACGTATATGGAGAATGCAATATTTGACGAGAATCTACAAAGACAAAAATATTGCATAATAATACTGACGAGCGTTTGGCCAACCGAGCTAGTATTAAAAAACGGCGAAAAATATGTTATTTTTAATAATGAACAATTAATTATTATATAGAAACTTTACTGAGCCGCTGCTGTAGTATTTAATATTTAAACCTTATCATTAATATTTGTTAAAATCGCGCAAACTATTTTGTCAGACTGAATTTATCATGACGAGCGAATCGCTTGGTCTATTGAAATCTTATTGTGCACATACATAGAAAAGTTATCGATTGGTATAATCAAATCTTAGTTCCTAATGATACTCAGATGAACTCGTGTTCGCTTTGTCTGAAAGGGCGGTGGCTGTGCTACAGACTTCCATATGGGGCTGGGCAACTCCTTCAGATAAAAGCATATCGTCACATAAAAATATTTTTTAGCAAGCCCCGAACAGAATACCTAATAATTATAGCTGTTTAAATTTCATCTAATAATATATAAAAATGGCTTTATTTGTGTAAATTTTAAGATCCAAAAGTGGAATAATAAAAATATAATAATAATGATAATTATTATTAATCATTCTAGATACAAAATGTACATATTAATATGGCAAGTCAATTTAAGTTGACAATAATACATATAAATATACATGATATAAAATTCTTAATAAAAGTTATACACAAAACAAATTATTATTAATATGACAAAATAATATCACGTTCACATGAGTAAAGACAAGCAGAAGTATATATAATAGTAAACGAAGTTTATGTATAAGAAAAGTATATTAAAACAAATTAATTTTAAAACGCGTCATATTCCCTAGCTAAAAAGTCCTGAACGCTATAAAAACAACCTTTGAGTAACAACTTTTGGACATAGTTTTACATTTTTTATAATTTGCAAATTTTTTATTTGTATAGGAAGACTATTGAACAATTATATTGTGGGGAATGTTTATAATTTATTGTATGATGTAATGGTATACTTAGTAGACCTCCATGTCTAGTTTTGCACTCATTTCTTTGGGTGAATAATCCAATATTTTTCTTAGTATATGTCAAACATTTTAAAATAATGTTGCGTGTTTACAATCTTCAGCAAACACCCTGTACGTAGGTTCAATAAATTTGCAATAAGAATCTTCGCAAACCACTGATTTATTCACTTAATTACAAAAATTATCCCTTATACTAAAACACACTAATTATACTTTTAATCTACTATAAATTCATTTACAACTTGATATTGTTCCTTATTTCATCTTAATACTTGCTTATCTAATATAAAACTGTTTAAGTGCGCTGATCCAGTTCCTATATATACCCGCGTCGAATGTAGTAGAATATTCCAGAATGTTCCGGTATAACATTCGCGGCTTTTCTGGCGCCGTTCTCGAACTTTCCATGGTTCCATGAAATGCTCATAACACTGATCCCTCCTTAAGCCTGAAAGTCCCGGTCAGGCAATTCAGAGTCCCCGAGATATTTCGCCAATTTGTCCAAATGCACGATTTTCATCTTAGACTTCTTACTTCGTTGAATGCGATAAACAACGTCATTAATTCTGGTGATGGTAGAATACGGCCCTTCCCAAGGGGAGTGAAGCTTCGGAGATCTTCCTTTCTTTCGCTGTGGATTATATAGCCAAACCAGATCTCCCTCCTTGAATCCTGCTGACGTCCCCTTTCAGTCATAGCGAGCCTTCATTCTGTCACTAGCTATGCCAACTTTTTTTCGAACCAACTCATGGACATTCCTCAGCCGTTGACTAACTTCATCTGCATAGTCTGGTGTGCCAAACATCAAGTCACATGGCAGTCTGATCTCGTGCCCAAATATTACACGAGCAGGTGTCTGGTTGGTAGTCTCAAGAATGGCAGCCCTGTATGCCATTAGGAAAAATGGTATGTACCTGTCCCAATCTTAGAAAGATGTTGCTTCATGGTTTTGTTATGTCGTTCCACCATTCCATCTGACTGGGGATGAAGAGCGGTTGTTCGAGTCTTGTGAATGCCCAACATTTCACAAATTTTCTGAAATAGCCCCGACTCAAAGTTTCTCCCTTGATCTAAATGTAGCTCCAGGGGTATACCAAATCGGCATACAATGCTGTCTACCAGAACCCGAGCAACAGTAACTGCTTCCTGATTTGGAATGGCATAGGCTTCCGGTTATTTACTAAAATAGTCCATAGCGACCGGGATATATTTATTGCCATCATCTGTTACTGAGAATGGGCCCGCTATATCGATGGCAATCCTCTCAAAAGGGGCTCCAACATTATATTGCTTCATTTGGCGCCTACTCCTTGTCTGTGGCCCTTTGGTGGCTGCACAAATCTTGCATTTGCGACACCAAGCCTCCGCATCTTGACGGCTATTTATCCAATAAAATCTTTCCCTTACTTTAGTCTTATTAATGCCAAAATGCCCCTCGGAGATTCCATCATGCATTTCCTGAAATACTTTCGGGACCCGACACCTAAGTATTACCAAATGCATGGTAACTTTCTTCCCATCTGGACTTTCCCAAGCTCCCTCTAACAGTCCGTCTATAACCTTGAGGGAGTCCCACTACGCCCATAATGCCTTCAGCTCGACACTCTTGTCTGAAACATCCTTCCATTCTGGTCGCGTCCTCTTCTCATTTGCCGTTAATATAGGACCAATTACGCTGTCATCCAATTGTTCTTGTCTTAGAATTTCCTTTGTCCAATCGTCCGGAACATATATCTGAATTGTGTTCACTGTTACCATGCTCTGTGCCTTTTCAACCCGCAGTCAGAGGGAACAATGACGTGGTTCCCAAATATCCCCGCCCAAACACGAACCTTTTTAGGATTTTGCGTTTGTAATTCTCTCGTCCAGTGAGGATTTTCATTAGCCCAGTAGCGACAGTTTGACAATTAACATGGCCATGAAGAGTAAACGTGGATTCATCCGAAAATAAAATATTTCCCAGTTGGATAACATTGTTATCTAACCTTTGCATCATTTGTTTACAAAAATAAATTCTTCTATCAAAATCTTCTTCACTAAACTCCTGAGTTGGGGTCAGTTTATAGGATTACATTTTATTTATTTTTAATACGCGAACAATTGAGGAATGGGAAATATTCAACATTAAAGCTGCTAGTCGACTTGAATTATGTGGGGTTTCTCCAAACTTAAGCAGTATATCTAATATGGTATCGTTACTCATTACGTTGGAAGTTTCTTTTTTATCTGCCTTACATGTTCATTTTCGCGAAACTGCTATTCAATTTTGCCAATTGTACCTTGGGATACAGGGGGGAAAATCAGGAAATTTTCCTTGAAATAGGCGAACAGATTTCTTCTGTGATCGCATTCTATCTCCGTAATCATCTGTAAAAATATTATTTTATTTGGTTTAAATAAAACATGTTTAGAAATTGCCAAAACTCAAACAATACACGAAACACTGAGAACTATTTATTGCTGTCAATCGCTACGGAGTTTTCAATAAAACTGGCAATGCCAGCTATGAAGAATTTTGATGTTTTTATGTCTTCATTTTAGTTGATAATGTTGAAGAACACTGAAATTGTTTTTGCTAGCCTGTAAGAATAAAACGCTGTAAGTTTTTATGTCTCTCGTTTGTTGTGGCGAATTTCGTCAAACAGACCGTTAATTAGTGCAATAAATATTAAAACCATAGCATTTTTGATCAGAGAATGAAAACACCTTTCAAATGAGGTATCACAAGACTCTACTTCCCTTTTAAAAATTTAAGGGTTGCACCTGCCGCTGGAAGGGGATTGAATTTAGGGATGAAAGTTATACTTTGCAGGATGTCATTTTAGAATCCAAAATCGACGTGTCTGGGATTTTTTATAAATATACACAATAACTGAGATACTGAATTTACTGCATTTGGCTTCTATACACTGTATATTTATTGATATGTAATGTAAAGCAACGTCACATGCGGTTAGTATTTAGAGGAATGCCAGTTTCAAGGGAACACGGAGGAGATGTAAAGCTGTCGATCCCTTGTCTGTTAAGGCAAGTAAAAGATCCCTACCATTCAAAAAGAATAGGTTCTGCAAAATTCCTGGTTGGGGGTAGCTCGTCTACAGACGTCGGTGATAGGCTTCAGTAGCGGAAATAGGCCAACATTAAATAACTGTGATGTAAATGTAAACAGTAGGCGGTGATTTATCACTTAGTGTTCATGGTACGTAAAATACTATGCATGCAGGTCATTTAATCCAATTTAAAAATCTATGTTTTAACCTCATTTCAAGATGTGCAACGTGCATTTTTCTGTAAACGTGTTGGAAATAAAAATCCCGTAAAAAGTACGTTGGAGTGCAATAATAATATCAATTACAACTACTGTACATGTAATTGCAAATTAATAGGTATAAGAAATGTAATTTAAGGTAAACATCGAAGAAACGTTGTGCAGTAACGGATTTTGAGATTCCACAATAAATTCTAATTTTATTAACTGCACACAATTCCAAACAGTAACTGAACCATAGCGTCGTTTAATATATTATAGGTGCAGCTAAGATAGTTGATTCGATCGCAAATTTTAATATTTTTTAAATTAAATAGGGTTAGGCAAAAGTACGCTGCCAAGGCTGTGTAACTTTCCAACGCACAGTTAGGATATTATTATATCTGGTTGATTAATTTTTAAAATTTCTAACTCGGTCAAATGTAATTGTAGTGGTATTGTGCTAAGTTGTCCAAATTTACACAATTTTAGTTTTGTAAAACTTGAAACATATCTCGATTTAAAAAATTGCATGTATCGAAAATTATGACTTAATATCTATATTATCTAAAGTGATTTTTTATATGAACTTCGTTATCGGCATAATTAAGTCAATTAATATTTTCGATGATAATTTTAAGATAAATGTGGAGTGCATAGAACATATTAATATTAATGAGAGGAATTTTCTTATCCAAATTTATTATAAAATGAGAAATCAGTTTTAAACTAATTTAATTTTTATATAAGAATTAATTTATTAATCTCTACCTAATAGACTATTTCAGTCGGACTACTAAGGGTTAGAACATTTAAGTCAGGAAAATGACTGGAACATTAATTTGAGATTCTGGAGAACAATGAATGTATCGCATGTGACACCGTAACGTTAAAATATCTATGTAAACTATCTGTTTTTGAAGTAAAATGTGCATAGAAATGTTCTCTGCCTAAAAAGTTATGATATACTATAAATAAATATACTTTTCATGGCAATGCATGCCCTGCAATATTTTAAAAATCGTTTATTTATACACATAACACTGATTTGCAGACAAATTAACTAATAAATTATGAGTAAAAGTGGTGAAATGATAGATATGTATATGTGTATAAATAACCACAGAAATTGGACAACCCCTATTCCAGAAGCCAGAGGATTGTGCGGAAGGCGGTTACATATTGAAAAACAATAATAATAATAATAATAATAGTGAGGAGTGGCTATTGGTATTTTTCCAGCTGTTATCTCCTTTCCCTTATTATTTATTTTTGGGAAAGAATTGAGGCAACATATGCGGACGACTAGCTGGTTTAAGTCGGAGCAAAGAGCCGTGGATCCGGAGTATTCGCAAGAGTGGAGAAACTTATCCTTTTTGAAATGTACAGCATAAATGACAGATTACTGTTTATTTCGAGAAAAGGAGGCAAAGAAAAATTTATGTTAAATTGGGCACCATCTATAGTGAAAATAAGTATAATTGTCTCTTTTTCTTCTCGAATAACCAGTCTACTATAGATCAGGCTGAAATTGTTGGTAAGAGAAATAAAAAGATGTTGAAAATGAATGATGAAATATATTACGTAAATAGATAAATCGGTTTGTATAATGTGAAATTTTCAAGTTACTTAGTAATATCGGCTAACAAAGATTAATTAAAATTTAAAATATATATGAAAAATATTAGGTTCTCGGGTTGAACCTAGATTCCGGGATTGAGTATTGTTGAGGTGACTGGTTCTGAAACAGCAATCCAGGCCCACAATTGTCTCTTACAAAAATGGAGTCTAAGGGTTTCCTTGGCAAACTAGTTTACGTCTCTTAATGAAATGAAGTTTGAAAATTGTGGAAAAATTGTCCAACTATGTGGTTTTTTAAAAGTTAATGAATGCAAGTGTGGATGCTCAAGTTTTCAATAAAAAAATATAAAAAGTTATCGAACACCCACCACCATTTGGCCAGAATTTTTAATTCCTGGTTGAATGGGGAGCAGCAAATTCCTTCTTTGGTTGTTGAGGGGCGGACAGTGCTGATCCCCAATAACGGAAATTTGTCCAACCCAAAGAACTACAGACCGATAACCTGCCTAAACGCATGTTACAATGTTTACACGCATCTTGTACATGCGGGTGCTCCACGCAGTTGAACCAGTTTACGAACGGATATACGAGCAACGAGGGTCGAAGAGAGGGAGGGGTCGCTGGTTGCAAGGAGTACCTGCTGATCAACAGATGTGTCACGTAGGACTCCATGCAGTATAAGCGGAACCTCTCTGTGGCCTGGTTCGACTACCGCAGGGCATCTGACATGACATCGCATGAGCTCGTTGTTCACTCGCCCCGATGTCTTGTGGTACTCGGTCCCGTAGTGAGTGAAGAACTGATGCTGCTCTGGAGGACTCGCTTTACCATAACATCGAGTAACGATTGAGTCCAAACAGAGTCGGTAACATTCAGGAGGGGAGTATTTCAGGGAGATTCCCTCAGTCCTCTTCTGTTTTGCATCTCACTACTGCTATTATCCGTCTCGCTCCGGAAAACCCGGTAACATTCAGGAGGGGAGTATTTCAGGGAGATTCCCTCAGTCCTCTTCTGTTTTGCATCTCACTACTGCCATTATCCGTCTCGCTCCGGAAAACCCGCGGCTACAACTGCGGTACTCCAGGCGATAGGAGGCATAAGGTCATCCATCTATTTTATATGGATGATCTTAAACTTTATACGTCCTCAGAAAGGGATCTCCAACAATCCCTCAGGGTGGTACAGGAGTACACGCAGGCTGTCGGTATGCAGTTCGGGTTGGACAAATGCGCACTAATCCATCTCAAGAGTGGACGATGCGGGGACTACGGAGAGGTCGCGCAGCTCATGGACGGAAGTATCTTACACCATCTAGATTCCGGAGAGTTATACACTTACTTGGGTGTCGAGCAACGCTCCACCCAAGAAGTGAGTGTAGTGAAGAACGCTCTTCGCGGCAAGTATCAGCACCTACTCCGGCAGATCTGATCTTCAGAACTGTCGGGGAAGAACAAGGTGTCTGCTACAAATATTCTTGCCATTCCGATTCTTCTTTACTCTTTCGGTAGTGAAATGGACTAGAGAAGAGCTGCGTCAACTCGATGTAGTAACCCGCAAGAAGATGCATCTCAATAGGAGCTTGCATCCTAAATCGTCCGTTCCACGGTTATATCTCTCACGACATCGGGGAGGCCGTGGACTCTTGAGCTTGGAGAGTCTCCATAGCAGGATGATTCTGGATGGAGCAGGTCATCAGGAGTTCGGATCCCCTCCTCTGCATGGTCCGAGACCATGAAAATGCAGAAGTAGGAGCTTTTCTCTTTAAGGCAGCACGGAGAGCAGCCATCTTGCTGATTGTTTTGCATGTCGCTATCCTAACGATACCGAGATGTACCAAATAGTCCAAGGATGCTCGTGTCGGTGGTCACATGCCTACCTTTCACTGACGAGAGCCAACAGCTCTAAACTGCAGTCTGCAAGTGGTGTGGACGACTGGCACGAGAGCTCCTTAAAATAGGATCAGTCTTTCAGCTGGTGTTTGTTGCGATCGAAGTATTAGCATTTTGTTGGTAATATACAATTATTACACTTAACGCGCTAGGCTTGTAATTTGTAATTCAGCGCTCGGCGGGGCATATAGCCCGGAGAGTAGCTATTGGTTGCAAATAAGGATTTTATAGAGGAGTATGCGACTAAAAATATTATGTTTTGATATACCTCCCTCTAAAAGCACATTTGAACAAATTATCAATCTTTTAATGATTTTTATATATTGCTTTAAAGCTGTTTTAATGTACTAAAATGCAATGACAAGATAACTTATTATTTGTTCCGCCTGAGGTTTTAAAATGTATATTGAGACTGTGTAAATGATAAATATTTTAACTATCCAATTTTTAATTGTAAGCCATGATAATTATTTATTGCATACCGGAATAATACATTTTTGCAATTAGTAAATGCTATTATTATATTATCATCATGCTGTCTTGTTAAAAAATACAGACAGCAAGAAGGCACACATGTTATTTTCCATTGTTATCTCCAAATGAAAATCGACAATTAGTGCGTGTATTTCTTAGAAATCGTGCCACAATGAGACTGTTTGTCATTCCCAATTAGTTCTTGATTAAGGAAACGACTGCTTATGTAAAACAAAGATATATTAATACTTCATAACTCACGTAATATGAGCGCATGGAAAAGGTAATTTGATTAGTATCTCAGATAGGCTAATGAAACATGTTTAATTGAGCCGACATCTAAAGGCGGCGGGACCATGTTTCGAAACGTTATGCGTTAAATTTGACACTATTTGTATGCCGAGATCTATGCAGATTTAGACGGTTTCCCAAACACATTAATATTTTAAAACATAATTTTTTAATCGCAAACTGCTCTATAAAATCCTTATTTTACTGTAAGGGACGTAACCAGACTGCAACCAACAGCTACTCCCCGGGCTGTGTGCCCCGCCGAGCGCTGAATTACAAGTTACAAGCCTGGCGGTAGCAAAAGATTGATTTTCTTCTGTTGCTTCTTGTATGCAAGCCAAAAAAAGAATCTAACATCAAAATCGCGTTCTTTAAGCGTGTTAATAAACTTTGGCTTGAACAGGCAAAATTTGTTTCATCAAAATTCTCATTCTCCTTACAGTCCTGCGCTAGTTCTATCGGAAATTGCAGCAATCGAAGTTTGCTTGTGTGCTATTACATCTAGTAAAACGTTTTCCTCACGTTAATCAATTCTCCAATTCATGTGTGGTTTTTTCAACTAAGCCGGTTGTTTTCAATTTTTGGAAAATATGCCCAACTGTTGAATGAGAAACAGACTTTTGGAGATATCTTTGGTTAAAAATGTCGGCTGTCTCTATTTGGCCTGTTTTCACCGTGAATTAAAATAATAGGTAGGGTATAGTTTAATTTAACTGTCAAATATGCGACTGTGGTGATTTTTGGTTGTTATGTGCATCAATATGTATAATTCAAAATATGGATGTATGAACTTAATAGCTCTAACGCGAACTTGGGAGGCGAGGAACAGGAACTAAGCAGAAACTTATTGAAAGGCATTATTATCCAATGTTTTTCAAAAAATGTTATCATACTTTTTAAAGGAGACTTCAACACAAATTCCTTATCATTGCAGGAGCTTCTTAACCAAAATCTTAACAGTTCTTCTGGAAGGAGGTAGGGCTAGGGAGGAGTTTGGCAGCATATTTGTCAAATGCAACCCCTAAGGTTTCTGAAGCTCATACATGTGCCTACATTTTATCAGATAGCCAGGGACATTATATTATTTAAATTACTGAGGGCTAACTCCAACAACTCTCTCTCCTCAACCTCCACAAGAAAATCGTCTCTTCCAAATCGAGATTTTGACTTTCAACTTTTGTATAATTGTTACCCTTCCAATGACTGGCCCTAGATCTAGGAATTGTTGCTTGTGAAAGAAACTGAAACTTGTTCCCATTTTCAACATCGGCCCCATTCTTTAATTTCCCTGCCATACTTTTCAAACCCAATCAAACGTCTTTCTTTAATTGCCACATATGTTATTCCCGTTACCGAACCTTCGACCAAATATTTTTTCATTAATGCTCTTACTGGTAATGCCAAAAGAAGAAATTCTTTTACGAAACGTTGCTCAGTAGTGAATTTGATTTTATTTCATTTGGATACATACGATGTGTTCGAGTTACTAGTCTCTTGTAATGCCAAAAATTCATGTAGTACTTGATGATCATATTATTTAAGCAAGTTTTATCTAACGTTTGTTACTCGGTCATAGGATCTTCCACTGGCAGCGCTTGGATGATATTGGTGTAAATGACGTACGAATGATTGCAAGTTCAATAATTACACGTGATTTTCAAATTCTATCCATAGTCTTATGAACTTGATGCCCTACGATCGCCAAAATATTACGTTTCGTAGAGCCTACCCTGCTTAAGTAAACGTTCACTAATAAGTACAAAATAATACTCTACAGATACTTGAACATTTTTTAGTAAACAATCAGAAATAAGTATTTAATTTTTTTATATTATATAACATTTTCCTGGAAAGAGAGCATTCTTTAAAGACTGAAGAAACGGCAAAATTCTTCACCATTTTTCAACAACTTTTCTTCTTATTATTATTACAACCTACATGCTCTATACGTTCCGCTGGCACTGGCTCTAACGGATCTACACTCTCAGAAGCGCGCTCTCCTGACGACTATTAAATTGCATTACCCCATTTTTAATTTTATTTAATATGCCATTACGAACCTCTACTGCCAAAAGTTTGTTCTACTTACAAAAATGGTAATATAGGAGACAATATATTATAGAGGTTTATCAACTTGACCTAACTGCATAAATATTTGAGGTGGTATCAGTGTATAGTATAATTTATATCAAAAATTCAATTTCTATTCAACATAATTTTATGGAGAAATGTTCTGGGTACCTAGGTACCTACTTGGCTTGCTTAAGTCAGTTTATCTCAGACTCATTGGATAATAGAGGTCAAGTTGACGTAGTTGATACTGTTTTTTCAAAAGCTTTTGATCCTGTAACTCATCGTTAAATTTCTCTATTTTGCACTCGAACAATCTATCGTATTAGGTTAAATACTGTTGCCACTTCAGGAATACCTCAAGGATTCAACTTGGGACCACTTATATTTGTCATATTTATAAATGATAGTTTAGTTTAAAATGTGAGAAACTACGTTTTGCTGACGATCTCAAGATATTTAGTAAAATTAATAGCATCGACAATTGTATAGCTTTACACAAATTGGAGGTGGAAGTTACAAAATGCAAAGTAATGATATACACATACTTTTAATAACAGGGCACTCTTAAGAGGTCAACAAAATCAAAGACTTAGGTATATTATTGGACTCTGAACTAGACCTTGTTGAGCACGTTAGTAGAATAACAAAGTCGGTAGCAAAACTGAGAGTTTTATAATAATGCTACGTGTTTACGCCCTGAATTGCAATACGAATTTTCACTAACCACTGATTTATTAAGCACTAAATCACAATAATTAGTACTTATAATAATACACTAATATAACTTTTATCTACTATATTCTCACTACTATAATTCACAATTTCTTGCTGATCTTTCTCTTAATCTGATCACTTAATTCATTCAGAAATGTACTGAACTGTACTCGGCGCGCTAGCTCTGCTACTTATATATTCGTGGCGCTTGTTCTAGATTCATCCATTTCACTACAGGCTATTCCAAACTGTCATTGGGGATATTCTAGCTTATCCGTTATAATGGCGCCATCTCTGGCCAACTGGCGAACTACCGTACCGTTTTACTGGTAGTTAATTAGGCAGCCCTACTTTCATTTGCTACTAGGGATTACACCTCTATCTGTGAGAGGGCGGCACATGACAATAAGAAACTGTAAAACATTTTTGAATGTTAACGCTCTCAAATACTGTATTTTTCACTTGAGATGCAATCGTAAAAAGCTACTTACTTTTAGTTTTATTTACTTACGTTTCTTCGTTAAGAAAAACTAGTAATAATAATAATAATAATAATAACTTTATTTTTAACTCAATTTTACAATATTATTTTTACAGTAGTTATTCTTTATTGTATAAATGCACCTGATTTCACAAGGAAATCGTTTTGTGTCTTAATATTTCACTGAGATATTATTATTAACAATATCAATGTACATATCGTATTCGTTACTAACTAACAACTAAAAACTAACAAATAAAAGACTAATAATGAATTATTAATTATTATTATAAAATTATGGAGATTAAGTGCAATAATGGAATTAGAAGTTATGAGAATATTTGTTCAAATAAATGTAAATTATGCATGATAAATATTGACAACTTTTTACAGAATAATTTGTAATTATTTATTGCTTTTATGCATTCGGGAATAATATTATATATCTTTGGACCCGTGACGCCAAGAGATTTTTTGTACAAATTAGAATTTGGTCTAGGTGTAAAAAGCGTATTGCGTTCATTTTGCCTTTTATTGTGTATGTGGTTTGTTGGTACTCTTAGTTCCCTATTTCTGTAGATAAATTTTGCTACATTAAGGATATATAATCCATTTAAATTGAAGACATTACTATCTAGAAAAGTTGTTCTGTAGAATATCTTTGATTTTTGCATAGCATTACTTTAAGTATCCATTTTTGAGTTATTTTTATATTTTTCAATTGGCTGTTATATGTCCCCCCAGTATCTAAAAAAAAACCTGATAACAGCTGTCGCGTATTTCAAATATTGTTTCGATCTGCCAAAAATCTATATATTTATTCCTACAACGCACTGTTTCGCACTTAGGTGCTTATTTATTTACTTATTCGTTCGTGCTAGTTGATGGGGAGGACGTTTTATTTGCTCTTAAGGTGTTTCAGCCAACGCACTTTAGAGCCAAAGGGGCCTGGAGCCGTTTGGGATTAGTATAATGTTTCCCTTTTCTCATATCTCCTCGTCTGCATGATGATACTGAATATGGCATAGCGCCACAGTAAAGTTTTTAAAATGAATAAAACCTTTGAAGGAAAATATAATAAGTTTTATAAAAGTTAGCCATTCATTTTCATGTATTTATTCAGTTATTTGAAGCATACGCTTTTCTCAAATGAAGTAGTGTTTTAGTATATTTAAGTTACATCAGTTTGGTCTTGAATTTTCCCGTAAATGGAGAAAATATGAAAGTTCAACGCAAAATGGTGCAGTTTTTCTATTGGCTAGTTATTAATTCTCGAACACGAAGTAAAAAAGTTCAGCGTGTTCTGAAACTGATTTCGGCAGACTTTTTTCTACGTTGTTATAACTAAATATTTGTCAGGTTACAATATGCCTATTTGCTTAAATTAAAAGTATATAGGTATAGATTATTATGTTTGTTTATTAATATTAGCAGGCAAGGTTTTATAAATAAATATTGACAATAAAACTTTCTTAGTTATATTACACAAGTGGTTTTGGTAAGAGTGACAGCAAAATCTTTAATAACTTTATTTATATTTTTAATACACTCTCAAATTCATCTACGTATGTGAATTTCGGTTTTTATTTTAAATTGTTTATAATACTTAACTTGTGCATCGGAAGTTTGTTATGTAATTTTATTGCTACATAAGCCTATACATTTACGGAACACACTATTAATTGACTTTTGTTTGATTTTTTTTTATCTGATCTTGTTGAGTGATTATGATTTATTAAATATTTTTAGAGATTTTCCTAATAAAATATAAAACTGATATAATGTACATACATGATACATCTCCAAATCTAAAATATTTTAATCTTTAAGCGATCGTTCTGAAAAGAAAATGTTAGTTTTTTTAGTATGATTTTTAAATGTTTTTAAAACTGATACGTTAACTTTCAATGAAAGCTTTATACAGGGGGTCCAAAGGGTTTGAAGAACATTAGTTTGTATTAATAAAACTTTACATTAGGTACTCGTATCTTCAGTTTTGCAGTCATTAATTAATATTGCACTGCTGCATTAAAAATCCCAAGTAGGCGTTTCTCAAATCTGTTACATTTTAACACGCTTTTATTAGCTTCACCTGTATGTTTGTTTGTTTGTTTGTTTGTAACGGAATCTTTGAACGTCATTCTCACCCACTTCAAAACGTCAGATTAAACTGAAACTTTGCACACTAATGTCCTCACGAGGATCCTCAGGATAAAATAAAATATTAAAAATGACTAATCTATTGTTGAGATTTTTCCGGAGGCGCCGCTGTTAATATTATATGTTTTATAAATTATAGTTATAAAAAAACTAAAAAACACGCTTTAATAGCAAACCGACCTAAAAAGTAAAAAATATCAAGATTAAATATTAAGATTTTGTTCAAGTTTTGTTCAATTTATTTTATTGTAAAAAGCGTGGGGTGTTTTTTACTATATTTTTATAATTCACTTTTATCAATAAAAAAAATATTTATAACAATTGATATCAAGCACCCCACGCTTTTTACAATAAAATTAATTGAACAAAATCTTAATATTTAAACATTATTTTTACTTTTTAGTTCGGTTTGCTATTAAAGCGTGTTTTTTTTAGTTTTTTTTAAACTATAATTTAGATAGATTGATAGACTTTATTAGCAACTTCTGCTATACAAAGACAATAAATATAAAATAAATATTAATGTTGATATTCTAACAATAGCTGTTGATCATGTGAACGATTCATCTTTTGGAGTCTGAAGGACTTTTTCTATATTTATCAAAAATGAATGTTAACGTTCACAAAATAAGGGTTCAAAACGACTGTTTCAGATGGAGAATAATATAAAATTTCTACTTGCTGTTCGTTTTTGCTTAACTGCTGCTCTGATGGTATCTATTGGACGTCGTAACACTAAACCTAACACTGGAAGTACTAACACTTTCTTAAAATTATACCTGAAAGGGAATTTTGCAAACACAAATAAGAGACAATATAAAGTTCAAGAATATATATTAAATCTTCAAAAAATTTATGTTTTGCAACAACTTCAAGAAATATGTTTGACAAACAATAGTCTGGCCCGTGTACAACACATAGTGAGGAACGGAACGATTTACCAACTACCATCCCATATGCAGTTTTGTGAGCTAACGATTACACAAAAAGATTCAAGAAAAGTTCAATGTTTATAAAATTTGGTGGGCTTTTGTTTTCCTGTCTATTCACGTATTTTTATTTCAATATCAATTTTGGTCGCTCCTCGGAGCTTTAAAATGCTTGAATCGCAACGACTTTGAATTATATTTGGGCAATTACAATTTCATACGTTCAGGCAAGGCGGTCCCATGCACATATGACTACATGGTAAAGATACTTTTCTGACACCGAATCACTGAGGAACCGGTTTAGGGCAAATCCCGTTAAAACTCATAATTTCCCCGTCAAAATCGACTGCTAGGAAATGATGGGGTCCCATGTCGCTAAGGGTTATTTTCGCTAAAACTCACGATATACTTTGAATAGAAGCTGGATTAACTTGTCCTCATATTTAAGACCGCGCATGAGTTGCAGTGCTTAACAACGTGGATTCGTAAAAGGGTTTTTAATTTTGAAATTTCAAATTTTGTTATACTTTCTAAATTTTAGTGGTCGGGGCGACATTACGTCCCTGTGCAGCGACATTTACTACACTTTCTAAAATGACGCTCCTTGAGGAGTTATTGGAATTTTTGCATAAAAATCGCTCCTTAGAGCGAAAATATGATTAAAAATATTAAAAACCTCTTCCACGATATTTTTACGTGAAGCACGCTTTTCATGCGAAATATTTCATGTCGGATTTTGTTACAACGTCGAAAAGTATACCGAGGGTTTTACCGTGTTCTTTAACAATCACTCAACACTATAGCGTAGATATACTAACTTAATGTAGACATACTTATTGAATTACAAACATAAGGAATATATATAATAAATTTGATACCATCAACAATTTACATTCAATATCGGTAACATTTTACAGTATGGCAGACAACATTTTTTATGCATAAGTATTAAGTACGTGTTTTTTTAACTTTTCTTTAAATCTAAAATAATTCTAACAATTTTTATGTCTGTTGGTAGAGTATTAAACATATTCACACATTTATATAACATAGTTTTATTCAATAACTAGAAATGGGCTACGCCCATTTCTAGCTCCTGCGGAGACACTCGCGCTTCGCGCTCGATTTGGCGCCTTCGGCGTCATTCCGCATAGTTTGCAGACGCGTGGAACATGTTCAAAATTCTAGGATCGGTCCTCCGATTAACCTCAAGATTCTAAGAAATTGTGAATGTGCCTCAAAGTTGTTATTTTTTAATTATTGAAATTATTATTTTTCTTTTTTCATTTTTTAGTTCTTCATTTTTAATTTTTCAGTTTAGTTGTTCAGTTCAGTTTTTCGTTTTTCAGTTCTTAATTTTTCAGTATTTCATTTTTCAGTTCTTCATTTTTTAGTTTTTAATTTTTCAGTTTAGTTGATCAGTTCAGTTTTTCGTTTTTCAGTTCTTCATTTTTCAGTATTTCATTTTTCAGTTTATAATTTTTTCAGATTTTCATTTTTTTTTCCTTTAATAATAGCGTGGGGGTGGCAATGGGGATGGTAGAGGAAGTGGCAAATTCCCAAAAAATTTTAGAGTCCCTTGGTTCTCGTGTACACACTAAATTTAATTGGTTTTTCTCCCTTTAATAATAGGGTAGGGGTGACAATGGGGTAGCTAACGCCAGAAAAATTTTCGAGACCTTTCGTTCTTGAATACACACTAAATTACATTTAAATTTTTTTTACACACTAAATCATATTTTAATTTTTTTTACTGCCTTACATAATAGTGTGGGGGGGTGGTACTGAGGGTGGGGGTGGTTGATTTCAAAAAAAAATTTTTAGACCTTAACTTTTAGTGCACGCCCTAAATTGTAATTATATGGACTCTCACCTGCTTGCTTTGCCTATTTACCCTTATTTACCCTATTTACCCTCGAACCCTTCAACGGAATTAGATCAAAATATACTCTAATTCCATATCTCGTTATAATACATAAGTGTACCAAATTTTAAGTCAGTATCATAAACGGTTCCAGAGTAAACATGCGCACAATAAAAAAAGTTACAGACCAACAGACAGAAATTTCTGTCTATTTGAAAAAAAGAAACTATCTGTAACCAAACGTATATATTTTAAGTTCGTATACGTTATAAAATATTGAAACGATATTCTTCGAATCGTTCGAGGTACGAATTCATGAAAGAAATATCCATAAAATGTAATGAAAAATGAGGAAAACCTATTTAAATGATGTTTTGACTGGGTCTATAAAAAGTCATTATTCTCTCTTGTATTATGTGAATTAATACTATTTACATATCTCACTTTATTACATAGGTACATAGCAGTTGTTTTGTTCTTCAATTTATAAATAAAATCGAAAGCTTTAAATATTATTATTTGCTTTACATTCATGAATTTAAGTACTTCTAGCATATTTTTTATTGGTGTATACCTGTTACATTTAAGGATGGTTCTCTAGATTCATTTTGCAATTTGTTTATTTTTTGCTTAACATTGAGAAGAATACTTAATGTGTATTATTATTATGTGTGTGCTATTATTTGTATAATAAAATTTTTGTGCTCATCGTTAAGCTGCTACTTATTTTCTCATAAAATAAAGCTTTTTTGACATTTTATTTAATATATAGTCACAATGTCTTTTAAACTTTAAGTTCTCATCTATTATAATACCCAGATACTTAATTTCTTTAACTTACCTATAATTTTTTCCTTTCCTATCAGCATGTATTTTCTTTTATTTAAATTAAGACTTAAACTATTTTCGCTCATCCATTTATTTAGCACCGCTAATTTCTTATTTATAGTAACATACATCTGGTTAAGATAATTACCACTTATACACAATATTATATCATTTGCAAACATGGACATTTTACAGTTACTTGCACACTTAACAATATCATCTATATAAAGAGTAAGTAGAATAGGGCCAAGAATAGTCCCGGAGGAACTCCATGTTCTATCTGTAGCTCACTTGTTACCGAGTTTGATATTTCATTCGTTGTGATATGTTGCCTAGGTAACTTTTAAACCAATTTAACACATTATTTCTTAGCACTGTTCCCTCTCGATTAGATATTAACAACTCCCTAGGTATCGTCGTATCAAATACCCTTTTCAAGTCGAGATATATGACTAAAATCACTTGATTACCTTCTAAACATTTAAGCAATTCATCACATACATTTATAATAGCAGACTCACACGAATAATGTGTTGCGAAACCCAGACCATTTTCGAACGATTACTTCATTATTATCACAAAAATTTATAAGTTGGTCTTTAACTGCCATTTCCACAATAATTTCAAATATTGACAACTATATTTATTGGTCTGTGGTCTTCACATTTCGACGTATTTGAAACCTTTCTTCACATTTGAATTTGAAACGTTTACTAGCATTTACTAGATCAAGAAAATGATCTATTACTTCAAATGCATCTTTGACAACTTTGATACCAATACTTGGTATGTAGTCTCCTTGAGTGAATACTTTGTCTTAACCTCTTCATAATATACTAAATTTTTCAAAAGTACTTATATTTTCTGCATCGCCCGGAATATAATTATTATTTTTTACACATTAATGTCTATAATTTCAATAAAGTACAGGTTACATTTTTCGGCAATAACATGTTCTTCTTTTTCTAGATTTTAATATAAGCAAAGTGTGTTCTCTCTTTCATTTCACAATATTCGTTTAAATTTGGGACACCGTGTATATCTAAATTTAAATAAGATTTTATTTGAAGCATTTTCTACATTTTGTTCTTTGATGAGCGTCTATCATTACTAAACAGTCCCTTAATTTTTCATATTTAATTTTGAGTGTATATTTTGTCCTTATTTATTGTAATAAATTAGGTATGGTAGCATAGTAG
The DNA here is from genome assembly GCA_963675555.1 of Leptura quadrifasciata. Taxonomy (NCBI): domain Eukaryota; kingdom Metazoa; phylum Arthropoda; class Insecta; order Coleoptera; family Cerambycidae; genus Leptura; species Leptura quadrifasciata. The sequence goes on along the minus strand of OY776680.1, from coordinate 34,903,021 downwards.
TCGGTTATACTGCTAGTAAAATTTTACTAAGGGAGTTATATTAGTTTCTGATCTTGCAATCAAAATTTCGATTAGTTCTAATTAAGCTAGAGCTCTGAAATTTTGTACGTGTTTAAGCCCAGTGACTTTAACATTTTCATGTAAGAAAAAGACAAGATAGCAGCTTCAAGATGGTGGACGACATTACCGTTTATAATCCGATTCGATTCAAAATCGACATCTAGGGGTTTTCGAGATCGCCAATTATGAATTATTGGTCAAAATTTAGGAATTCAAAACGGCGGCGCCAATATGGCGGACGAATTTTGTCATTTATGGTCCAAATCGATCAAAATCTATATCTGGGAGGTTTTCGGGTTCGCCGATTACGAATTTCTAGTCAAAAATTTAGTTCAGGATGGCGACTTCAAGATGGCGGACGACTTTACCGTTTAAGATCCGATTCAACTCAAAATCGATATCTGGAGGTTTTCTAGGTCGCGGATTATGAATTTTTAGGTAAAATTCAGAAATTCAAAATGGCGGCGCCAATATGGCTGACGACTTTTGTCATTTAGATCCAAATCGATAAAAATCGATATCTGGGGGTTTTCGGGGTCGCGGATTACGAATTTCTAGTGAAATGCTCTAAATAAGTAGAAAATAAACTTTGAAGTAAATCAAATCAAGTAAATCAAACCCATCATTTTGTTACATTATATAATTTTTTTTATGATATAAAAGCTTGTCGCGAGATTTTCCTGTGCAAAGGAGATTGCTCGCGACAAGCTTTTATATCATAAAAAAAATTAAATAATGTAACAAAATGATGGGTTTGATTTACTTCAAAGTTTATTTTCTAATTTTTAGACTATTTAAATAAAAGCTTTTTTTAAAAATATTTCTTTATAGAATTTTATTCCAAATATTTAAATTATTAAGACTGAAAATCATAGATGTATGTTATTTTATTTTTATATTAATGATATTCAATACAGAAGGATGTAAATAAAAGAAGTTTTGTATATTAAATAAGTGCTGTCCTTTTTGTTAAATATGTTCGTGACTTATGTTACTATTGTTTTTGCATGCGAGGATGTCATCGTCTCGGCACTGCTTTCTACGCAAATTCGTTTAGTTTTTGTAATATTCAGCAGAAATAGTTGGTTTTGCATGCGAACCAGCAGTTGGCATGTTCAAATGACGTAATAAAACTTTAAACGTAGAATTACACCCTCTTTACACATCAGAGTGACTTTTAAACGGACCTTAGGTGCCAAGTTAGTTCCCTTAGACTGGTTTGTAAAATCGACCTGAACATTTTCTTTATAAAAGAATAAGAAGTCCCAGTTTATGCATGGACATAAATGTGTAATATCAGTATCAAACATCAGTAGTTGCGGTATACTTTGGCCGTTAATTTATTCACTGGTTACTTTAGTTTTTCTTATGAATTTTATTCTGTAATGGTCAAATGGCCAAATGCAATTGGATCATCTTTTCTGATTGTCCATAAATATAAAACATATACAAGGTGATCCAAAATTTCAGTTTTTCTGCAATATCTTCCGACTCCCTTAAAATATCAAATTCATATTCTTATTGCATTCCGATAAACCAAGCCGTTCTCGAGTAATTTATGTTTAAAAAACAACGTGCATTTACAGCATTACTAACACAGTACAACTTACTAAAATTGTTCGAAATGTCCTCCACTTTCCCTTATGAACAATATAAGTCTTTGTTTTTTAAGGAACGTTCAATACATCATCATCATTCCATCATCATTCTGTAGCATTGTAAATTCTCGATCGATTTTTTTCTCTCAACTGTTCAATCTTACAAATCTGAGTATTATAAACTCGTGATTTTAGATAACTCCACACAGTTACATCAAGAGGGGTTAGATCAGGAGGCCGAGCAGGCCAATTGATCGATGCATTTGCACGTTTTGGTATAATGCGGTGTTGCGCCGTCATGCATAAAAACATATTTCTTCTGTTTCGCAATGAAATATTTCCTAATGTTTCATGAAGGTGTAACCAAATCATTGACCATGACATAGAATTGACGCAACGTGAATTTCTGAAGATCATGGTCAAACCCTCGGAAATAGCAGAAATTGTCAAGACTTTACCTAACAATAAAGCCCCGGGTAAAGACGGCGTTGAATACAAGCTACTCAAATATCTCCCGAGGAAAGGTATTGTGCAGTTGACGTATATCGTTAATGCGATCCTGCGGCTACAGCACTGGCCTAGCCAGTGGAAATGCGCCGTGGTTATTCCCATCCTGAAGCCAAACAAGAATGCGAAGTTTGCCGGCAGCTACAGGCCCATCTCGTTGCTGTCGGCGATCTCTAAGTTGGTGGAGAAGGTCGTCCTGGTCAGGCTCGATACTGTTCAGGAGGAGCTTCACATCGACGATGAGTCACAATTTGGCTTTAGAAAGGGCAGGAGCACGGTGCAGCAGGTCGTTAGGATAGTTAACGATGTAAAAGTGCAATACAACCTCGGGAAGAGCACCACCATGGTGCTCCTCGATATTGAAAAGGCCTTCGACACCATCTGGATCTCATGTCTACTCTACAAAATGCACGACTACCACTTTCCGACTTATATCATTAAACTTATTCACTCGTTCCTGACTGGCAGATCCCTGCAAGTCCGAGTGAATAATAAACTATCAACACGGCGGGATATTCGCGCGGGAGTCCCGCAAGGATCGTGCCTATCACCAAAGTTGTACAATATTTACGTCTCCGATTTTCCGGAGTTCCCGAATACTAAGCTGGCCAAGTACGCCGATGACACAGCCATGTATGCGCAGTCGCACAACGCACAAGCGGCTAATATGCTGCTGAAGGCGCACATGGCTCGTGCCACGGCTTATTACGGTCAGTGGAAGATTCGGATAAACGTCGAAAAGTCAGAGGCGATAGTTTTCACGCGCCGATTCACTGAGAACAAAATTCTGACGCCAATTTCGATCAGGGGACACCAAATTCCAACCAAAAGGTGCGTGAAGTACTTGGGGGTAAGACTGGACCAAAGACTGACGTTTAACGCGCATATAAATGAGACAATACGGACGGTCTACTCCTTGTCCAGGAGTCTGTATCCGCTCATGGTCAGGGGTAGCAGACTTAACAGACAAAATAAAAAATTATTGTACACAATGGTGATCAGGCCAGCAATCACATACGCGGCGCCGGTGTGATGCAGCACGTCGGCCACGACAATGAACAAACTGAAAGTATTGGAACACAAATTTATGCGCTTCATTTCGAATTCCAACAGGTACACCTCCCTCAGAGATCTCTATGCACGCTGCCACGACATAACGCCAATAGCGGAGTACATCCAGAATATGTCTCAAAAATTCCACACCTTCAAACTGGGTGATAGTCCGCTAACCCAAAATATAACACAAATTAGACAGCATAATGCCCCCTTTCGAATAAAACACACCTTACCTTACCAGACGCTGCCCATCTTCCGGCAACCTCTATAGCCAAACCTTCACCAACTATAACTTCTTCTTCCCCTACCTATCTGTACTGATATTTCATAACTGTTAAATCTTTCCTATTACTCTTGGTTTATGTTTGTACATTTTTGTTTTATTTGTTCTTGTTTGTTTTGTTTGTTATATAAATTTATCTCTAGTGCATCGTAAAATCAAAATTATATTTAGACAAGAAATTATAGAGTACAAAAGATTCAGCAGTAACTCTGCTCGCCATTGGAAATCTTGCAACGGGATCCATCATTATAGGCTTTGGTACCCGCACCAGTAGCATAAAATTAAATAAGTGATATACCATCAAATTTTATTGTTAACTGTTTTCAACTACTTAGTAGTGTACAATTATTATATTACTCATTTTAAATTTTATTTGTAAATAGGAGAATGAGTGTGTTGATTGTGTCTTGAATGCATCACTAAATGTACTCAAGATACAATCAACAAGATTATAAATTGAACCAGCGCTGCTCCGCTGGACCCTGTTACCACCAACGTGACAAACAATATGCGTTGGTTACAGGGCCAAATGCGAGGTAGATATCTGGTTAGATATTTGTTCTGTAATATAAATAAAGTTATTTTGATTGATTGATTGATTGATTGATGAAGGTGTTTTCAAAAAAAAATCAAAATACATCGCCATTTAAAATTCCAGGAAATATATGGTATCCAACTAACTGATTCTCTAGAGTTGCTGGCCATCATACATTTATTTTGAAGGAATGTTGAGTCGGCTTGGTGGAGGGATGGACAGTGGCGCGTTCTTCCATCCAGACGGCCCGGGTTCAAAACTGGGTCACAGCAAGTCGATGAGATATAGTGGATGAGCGGATCTGCTCGCGTCACCATCTTTCGAAAGAGATGTAAAACTGTGGGTTCCGTGTATCTACGATGTGAGCACGTTAAAAATCCCTACCCCACGACATACTGTGGGGATTCGGCAAAATTTCCAGGTTAGCGGTCCCAGTGCCTACACAGACACTGATGAGCTTATCCCCTGGCGTCGGTGATTGGCCTTGGTAGCGGAAATAGGCCGACGTTAAATAAATGATTAAAAAAAAAAAGGAATGTTGAAAATGGGTTTGTATTGTTACATTAGAATTTTCCTCAGCTCAGAATTAAACATGCCTTGTGTGAAAGTAACCTCGTCACTAAAAAGAATTTTATTTAAAAAATCTGGAGCATTTTCCGTTCGTTCAAGCAACAATTCACAAAAATCAACTCTTGTTGGCATAACCTCAGGTAATAATTCTTGGTTTTTTCGGTAATGAAACTGGTGCAATTGTTGTTCATATAGTACTCTTAAAGCGCTTTGATCAGATATATCCATACTTAACTTATCGTAGGATCTTCCGTTACAATATCTAATGTTTTTTCTTCATCATTGAAACAACTTAATAATTTCGACTATAAATTTCTATAAAAATGTCTCTACTTAAAAGTTCCTAACTGGTTCAAGAACAGGAGTGTGAGGGAAAACTGAATTAATGAAACACAATGTAAAATTTAATCCTATATTATAACAAAAAAAATGGGTGACCCGAAGGCCAACGTATGCATCAATGTCAAAAGTAAATCAAGAGTTCTATATAATGTACGGCATTCGATTACGCAATCAAGTAATAGACAAATAACTAAACTAATACAGAGAATTTTACCGCAATAAAAGGTAATTTACAAATGTGAACAAAATCTAGCATTTTCAATATAACAAAAAATAGTTAGATACTCCTTCCTATATTAACACACATATTAATTATTAAATTCAAAATTTTAAGAGGAAACTTGAGTGCCACGGATTTTATTTATTTTGGGTAAAAAGCCGAAAACCATTCAGAGAACTTGACTAGAAAGTAGGTACTTTCGTAGTAAATTTCGTAACAAGTATGGCCGACTTGCCATTTACAGCATAAATACTCGAAATTTGTTGGTACATCTATAGTGCCATGACCAGAAAAAATTGCTTGTAATGGACCGGTGTGATGTCAGAAAAATCAAATCGAGTGTAAAAATTTGAGAATGTGTATTTTGTGGGCCATCAAATTTGGCCTGAACAGTTTTTTTTACCAAAACTTAATTTTTTCAAGTGGAACCATAATGGTAGAATACTACCAAAAAATTGCGAATGTTCTAAGGAATCGGTGGATGTGCCCAAAAGCAATTTTTTCTTATTTTATTTTTTTTTGTTTTTTTTTTTAATTTTAAGTCAAATTTTTTTCATGGAGTCGAAATGTCACTTATGGGGCTTCACGATACTCAGAATTTTTCAAGGATTCCAAAAATATAATAATATACAGGATGTTCGGTTTAAAAATCAAAAGTTGGGGTCATTTCCGATGAAACCGGATGTGGAAAGAACTAACAGTTATGCCACAAAGTGTCTTCTTGGTCATATAATACAACTACCAAATTTTATTCCGATATTCTTAAAAATAAGGAAAAATGGGGGGTCTACCATGATCCGTTGACACCCGGTATACAGGGTGGACCATTAATAATAGGCCATAGCCAGGGGTAAATTCTTGGACCAAAATATGAGGATATAACCTAATATGCTGTAGTAAAATGTTGATGTGGAAAAGATACAGGGTGTCAAATTTCAAATTTTTTTCTCGTTTTTTTGCAATAAGCCTCTTGACCGATCCTCGCTAAATTTGCCAGAGGAAGTTTTTTTATGCTAAGAAACGATAATTTATGTATTACATCACGTTATATCATAGAGGGCGCCGCAGGACCTGTATCTGATGATGAATTTTTTTCATATTTTTTTTACGAAACGTTGTGGTACTTCTGACCAGAAAATCTGATGAGGGCGTCATTTCCACATATAAAAAGTACACTTGGTAGAACTTGATAACTCTAACCGTTTTCGAGGAAAGTGCCGTTAAACATTTCAATCATTTTTTCTTCTCTAAGTTTTATTTCTTATCAAATATGTACATGTGATACATCGTTGGATAGTGCTCATCTAACCTTACAACTTTTGTCTAAAACATTTTTTGCTAAAACGCATAGGAAAATTTTTTTAAATGGCGGCGCTTCAAGTCTTCAAAATTTGATTTCGAATCAAATATGCACGTGCGATACATCGTTGGATAATGCTCATCTAGCCCTATAACTTTTGTCTAAAACATTTTTTGCTAAAGCGTATAGGGAATCTTTAAAAGATGGCGGCGGTTCAAAGTTTTAAAAAAATTCTCAAAATTTTATTTCGAGTCAAACATGTACCTGTGATACATCGTTGGATAGTACTCATCTAGACCTACATATTTTGTCTAAAACACTGTTTGTTAAAACACATAAAAAAAATTTTTTTCAAAGGACACGACTGATTTATATTTTGAAGACTACGTACGTGCTAATAGTTCATAAATCGATGACAATAAATTGGGCAGTTCTAATAAAGATATACTTAAATTCCTACTTAATCACTTATTTACTAAAATAATAGAGACCTAAAGAAGTGCAAAACAATGTAGGACGAAATCTATCTTTCCGACTGGACCCTGCCCTCGGGTTTTTTTTATTTGTTAATGATCTGAAAATTAGTTTTTTATAATAATTTTTAGAAATATGAAAAAAATTAAGTTATGAAGGGAACACTGACAGCCACCCCCTAAAACTACCCCTTAAGCAGAAGAGAGGGTTTGACTGACACCATTTAAACTAGTGTCCGGATGGCCTATTACTAAGTATAAAATATAAATTTGATATTTTAAGGGAGTCGAAAGAAATAATAGAAAAACTGAAATTTATTGTCCCCATTTTAAGGGGTATATTCCCCTTATTATTAATTTTCGGAAATAAGGTTATATAAAAGACTCCCATTATTTTTGGATGTACCATCAGCAGCAGAAATATCGTGAGACAATTTTGAACCACCTTGTATAAGTCCTTCGTTTGCTTTCAGTAAATGTTATAATCTTACAGTACATAGCTTTCCCAGTTATTTTTCTGAACGACTTAACATCGTAAAAACATACCTGCTAAACTTGATATTTTACTTTGTTTATAATTTCACAGTTAGACGTGTGCAATCTAGTTTGAACATATATATTTACCTCATTATAACCTATACTTGTAGACTCGACGCGTATGAATTAGGTAAAATATGAGAACGTACCAAAACAAAGGACAATACTCTTTGTATGGAACGCCAACAATGGTACAAAGGTATCGTTCGAGTTAAGTATTTGGCGCTATAATTTTGGTTTAAGTGGCACACTGCAATACTGAATCAATTATATCGATGTTGTTTGCGTTAGAAATGATTAAAATTTACATTTTATGTTAATGATAACTGTGGCATATGTAACAATAGAATATTCTTATCAACTTTTTAACAATCACAGTAACAAAGAAGTGTCAAAAGTTATCATTATGGTTGTTGTTTCCTTAGATTATGGTTTCATTTTTTTTGATATTGTACATTTTATACTTGCTAGATAACAATTAGAATGGAAGCATTGTACAGTGCAGATATACAGGGTGTCTCACCGGGAACTGAATCGATCGATATAGAGAAAAGTACGCATCAGAAAATTTTGAAAATTTAGATAATTACTAATGTCGGTGTGGCCAATCCAATTACAAGCAGCTGGCACTTCCGATTATACCGGAAGTCGATACCGACTTCCTTATTTCAAATGGAACACCCTATATATTTTAGGGATTTCGAAAAGAGCATATAATTCTCAGTCGAAAATATGTAGCATATCCTATACCTAAACCTAGCCGTTTCAGAGATATTTGACATTTTATAGAAAATTTGACAGGTGCAACAGTTTGCAAGAACCGTTATAACTTTCTTCGTGTAAAATATCGTCATTTGCTTCTTGTCACGTAAAAAGAACACAAGGAGAACTACGTTCTACAACTGAAATAAATTCAATAATATCATACCAATTGTTCCGTTTTTCGCGTTACATTTTATCAACTTCAAACCGCGAAAACTTGTTTAGATCAAATGGAACACCCTGTACTTTTTTAACGTCAAGTTGTGTAAAATTGAATTCCCTTTTTTCTGATATTAGCATTGTGTGGGTTAAAGTTACAACTTTTTGAGATATTTGCGATTTTATTAGAAATTCATGAATTGTTGTAATCATTCCATTTGACCTAAACAAGCTTTCGCGATTTGAAGTTGACAAAATGTAACGCGAAAAACGGAACACTTGGTATCATATTATTGAATTTATTTCAGTTGTTGAACGTAGTTCTCCTTGTGTTCTTTTTATGTGACAAGAAGCAAATGAGGATCTTTTACACGAAGAAAGTTATAACGGTTTTTGCAAACCGTTGCACCTGTCAAATTTTCTATAAAATGTCAAATATCTCTGAAACGGCTAGGTTTAGGTATAGGATAGGCTACATATTTTCGACTCAGAATTTTATGCTCTTTTCGAAAACCCCAAAATATATAGGGTGTTCCATTTGAAATAAGCAAGTTGGTATCGACTTCCGGTATAAGCGGAAGTGCCAGCTGCTTGTAATTATTTTAGTTGAATTGGCCACACCGACATTTAGTAATTATCTAAATTTTCAAAATTTTCTGATGCGTACTTTTCTCTATATCGATCGATTCAGTTCCCGGTGCGACACTCTGTATACAGCAACAGTAATATGTATACCGGGTTATCAAATTCAAAGCTACATCAAAGTTTATTGTTCGACAGTTATTATTTGCCGTGATAGATCGATGCAAGTCAAAGCCTGAAATAAGTTTTAGAAGTTGTGGGCTCGTTCCAACTTTAGATAAAGCGGCATTATAACTTCTACCACATGATTTGTTCGAAACCATAGGCGTCGATTAAGAAGGTTTAGAATAATTTTTTAGTTTTAGAATAAACTGAATTAAATTTTTTCACTACTTTGTAGGCACAACGTATATTTTTCGTTTAAAGTAAAGTTAATTGTATGAACAACTATAGACTCATCACCATATAACAAAAACCAACGAGTAGGTGTAATTTTGTTACGATGGGATTATGAAGGAAAGGTTAATATTAGTACTTAAGATGGAATGTTAAATTACCGTTGAAATTTAGTAATTTATAATGCAGGTTAATAAATTTTCAAATAAAATATAAAACTGGAAAATTAAATAAATTAAAGAATCAAATAAACATTTCAAAATTAAAACTATTAAAAGCAAACTCTCGTAGAGCAGTTGGAACATTAATTTAGGTTGAGTCGAATGAATGTAAAAAATAACCAAAATACTAGTATATGGCAACGGAATAATCAGAATACACAGAATCCTTACCATACTGGATAAAAATTTGTATTACAGATGGCACAGCAGGATATTAATTTCTTGTATCATAAATCACAACGGTGTCACAATAATGGCCTGATTCTAAATCAACAAAAAACTGTGTTTTTAACGTTTTCTCCGATTCGTGCTAAGTTATATTTCAGAGGAAATCACAATCTCCATCAAAATGGTCTTACGAAGTTCTTAGGCGTTCATATGGATATGAATATGTCATGGAAGGCTCATATTGAGAATCTGACGAAAAAACTGGCTAGTTTAAACTTTGCACTTCTTCAAATAAGGGACACTGTTGAAGCTGACACACTGAAAACATTCTATTATGGATGTATTTACTCGGTTTTGTAATACTGCATATTGTACTGGGGAAATAGTTCTGGAATTAACAAAGTGTTTTGCAGAATGAGTAAGGAAACCTAACTAAGAAACCAGGTTGTGCGCTTAAGTCGTCCATCAACAGATGGCAACACACCTAGAATTTTACAGCTTTCAATTTTATTAGTAAAAGTAGATTTTTCAAGTTTGTATATTGGTACCGTATTTTAGATTGTAGTATAAAATAGTTTACCTTATTAGTTAAAATCACGAAGTGATGATTTGCCTGCCGAATTTGATCCGATTGAGACTACAAACGTTCAACTGTGTGATCCTCAATAATTTATATTACATTCATATCCACGTTTCGTTGTGTTTAAGACTACAAGTTTGCAAATTAGCATCTAAATTTACTACTAAATTTACTTTTACGTATTAAGCAGATTTACTTATTAAGGAGACTTACGCACTGAACAGATTTATTTAGCAGTATTTTAGCATTTACGTTTACTTTTACGTAATTTTGCATTTACGTTTATTACTTTTTCCAAGCCGATTTAGTATTAATTATACGAATCAAATAGATTAGAAACTATTCTACAATCTTTACACCTAAACTCTCTTTGAATCAAACGCCGTCTTGCAAGAATAAATTGCCAAAGATATATCTAGATTGGATGCTCTACGAGACAATTGGGGTCTGAACTGTATTACCAGAACTTTCCAATTTCGATCATAATCGGTCTGGAAATCTAGGAGATTGGTATAATATTCACTATTATTTTTTGTATTAAATTATTCTTTTTCGCTGATACAATTTTATTAACATAAAATTTCACCTAAAATTATATTTCAAATAACTTCATATTATAAAATTTATTTCTGTAATATATTTTATCATTCATCTTATTCATATTTATTTTTCTACCTTTAATTTCGGTCTCGTCTATGAAGACTGGTTTTACGAGAAAAAGAGACAAATCAACTAATAATTAACTATAGATGGTGCCCAAACAACATCAATTAATTTTTCATTGTCTCCTTTTCCCGAATAAAATAAAAATTTGTCTTTTACGTCACACATTTAAATAGGGTAAGTTCCACATCTCTTACAACTTCTCCGAATCCACGACTCTTTGCTTCGTCTAAAACCAGCTAGTCGTCCGCATATGTTACCTCGATTATTTCCTAAAAATATACAATAAGGAAAAGTAAGTAACAGCTATCTAGTGCAGACAAACTGTTGAAAAAAGCCTAAATTGAAAGAACTGAATCTAAGTGATCTCGTCTTTTGAGGAGTTGTTGTTTATAATGTATATACCCATCTTTTGTCGAATCACCTGCCAATGGTACCTGGGAAAAATAATTATAAACAAATAAAAAAAAGTTCAGTTTTTTGCTCATATCTCTAATTTTTCCCATAGCCATAATTTTACAAGATTTTTTTTGAAGCAGCCGAACTGTCGAAAAATGCCTAAATTGAAAGATCTGAATCTAAGTGATCTCGTCTTTTGAGGAGTTGTAGTTTATAATGCATATAGACATTTTTTTGTCGAATCACCTGCCAATGGTGCCTGGGAAAAATAGTTATAAACAAATTTAAAAAAGTTCAGTTTTTTGCTCATATCTCTCTAATTTTTCCCATAGCCATAATTTTACAAGATTTCTTTTGAAGCAGCCGAACTGTCGAAAAATGCCTAAATTGAAAGATCTGAATCTAAGTGATCTCGTCTTTTGAGGAGTTGTTGTTTATAATGTATATACCCATTTTTTGTCGAATCACCTGCCAATGGTACCTGGGAAAAATAATTATAAACAAATAAAAAAAAGTTCAGTTTTTTGCTCATATCTCTAATTTTTCCCATAGCCATAATTTTACAAGATTTTTTTTGAAGCAGCCGAACTGTCGAAAAATGCCTAAATTGAAAGATCTGAATCTAAGTGATCTCGTCTTTTGAGGAGTTGTAGTTTATAATGCATATAGACATTTTTTGTCGAATCACCTGCCAATGGTGCCTGGGAAAAATAGTTATAAACAAATTTAAAAAAGTTCAGTTTTTTGCTCATATCTCTCTAATTTTTCCCATAGCCATAGTTTTACAAGAATTTTTTTGAAGCTCAGGAAATTATACACAAATTTCATTACATAAACATTTTTGTGCGAGCAATATTGAGCGCACTATGCGCAGAAAGAATTATGAGAAGTATGTTTAAATTTCCCTACAATACATCCTGCAGAGATTCTTTTAAACAGCATGATATACTCACTATTTATTGTATATATATTTTGCAGTCTGTATGGTTTGTCAGGAAAAACATTGATAGTCTTTTAAAATGTGGTGATGTTAATAAATTTAGCACACGATCGCAAAAAAATATTTTTGTACCGCCCCATAGATTAGGGCAAAAGAAGGCCTTTTATTTCTTCAATAAAAATGTATAACCACCTCCCACAATTTATAAAAGATGCAAGTAGTTTTGTGATATTCAAGAAGATGGTAAAAATATTCCTAGCGGAACATTGTTTCTACTCTTGCGAGGAATACTACATCTTTATTTAATATTCCCCATCTGATTCTACAATTTGTACCGTAGGCACCTACAAATGCTGTGATAATTAAATAACCCATTTATTGATATACCTTTATTAGATCATAGTTGTACATCTCTTTGTTTGTTTGTGTATTTCTCATATGTTGTGTAATCTACCTCTAACTGTATATGCGTGCATATATATGTACATATATTTATTATTATTTTTTGTTCTATTTTGTATTTGACAATTCCAATACTGTAATAGTCTATGGAAATAAGAAATAAACACATTATTATTATTATATCGCGCTCGATCACATATTGTATACTAGCTTATGCCCTGGTCTTTGCTGACCGTCTTGTACCCATCCTCTCATTCATGTTTCTCTCCTCACCGTCCTCTCACTTGCGCATCATGCTTCGCCACTTTCCTCGATCTTCCCTCGCCCTCCCAATATTCCACTTTTTCTCTTACTATTATCCACCCTACCAAATTTCCACTATCTTCCCTTTCATTATTACTATTTTTCTTCAATAATTATTTATCTTCCCCTGCACTATCACCGCATTCTATCACATTCCCACTACTTTAACTTCTTCATCATCCCACATTTTCACTATATTCCCTCGTCCTTCCCCCCCCCTTTCTCACCTTTCCTACTATCTTCCCTCACCTCTCCCCCAGCAACTCTTAATTACGTTCGTACCATATTCCAGTGAAAGGCTGCAATGTCTTGACTCCGTGGGACAATAAATTCTTACCAACTTCTATTTTAAATATTAATAACAGGTCTGGCAGAACGAAATATCCATTTTAAATGGAGTTGTTTTTATTAATGGCTAAATTTTTATTCGAAAATTAAACATAAGGTTCTTGAGGAAACACGGACATTTTATTTGTTAAATGTTACATCAGTCAAATGACCTCTTCCTCGCTGCTGATACTCTTGAAGTTTAACACGAAAATTTTTATCATCCGGTCCAACATTTTAATTGGAATTGCGTTAATCTCTGCCCAAATATTATATTTTAGTTGTTCCAAAGTTTGCGGATATTAGAAAACAAGTTTGACTTTAAGTAGCTCCATAGAAAAAAATCACAAGCTGAGAGATCCGGTGACCGTGCCGGCCAGTTAATGTCTCCAAATTTCGAAATGACAAGGCCAGGAAACCATTCTTCGCAAAATTGTCATGGAACCCCCAGTAATGAGGGAAGTGGCTCCATCCTGCCATGTAACAGGGACCGTCAAGTCATTTTCTTCAAAGAAGAACTGCCCACGGATACTGCACACCACACAGTAACATTTTTGCTATGAAGCGGTACTTCGTGCAATTTCCATGACTCAGTAGCAAAAACTTCATTTTGCCGGACCTGTTAGTAATTTCCATTTTTAACCACGAAATGATGTGCATTTATAAAAACTGCGCTTGAGTATGTAGACAATTGTTGTAACACTCGTCTAACGAATAACATGAAACTATTTATACTTTCGTCTAGTTTTAGAAGCTGTTCTTTAATTTATAATAGTAAGAATCTTCCAATAAATTTCAAATATATCTCTCCCATAAAACAATTTAGAAAGCTAATCCTCTTTTAATTTTCCTTTGTAGTATTCTAATTTAAAGTGGTCCTCTAAAATTGTTTGTTATTAAAAATGTCTCGACAGACCCCAGGGCGAGAAGCTTGTGTCCCTGTTTTCTTTTTACCTTTTTGTGATCTTCAAATATTTTCCTTTTCTCTGTCGTAGGTTTGTAATGAATGATTTTCAGCGCAGTATTTATTAAGTGTTTTTGCAGTTTAACTTTATTTGAAGTAGCAGTTGGCTGTATGGCTAATGACCGAATGCCATTAAAAAAAAGGACTGTAAGAAAATCAATTAATAAACTCTATTATTATTATAATTTGCAGGAATATATTTTAATGAGTTAATTGGTTATTATCATATATTATTTCGAAAATGTAGATTTACTTTTGTCTGGCGTATTGTGAAACATATATTGTTTGTATTCATTTCTTCTTTTTTTTGGGCTTTTCTACCACGTATATCTCCTGATCACAAATAACAAAATTAATTAGTTGACAAAGAATAGCCTTGAGTGATCCTTTGACATAAACGTCACAGGCACAGATGTTATTTTACTTCCACGTCCAGTGGAAGTATAGTAACGCAAAAAAATATTTTTTTAGTTGAAATAGGTTTAAAATGTCATAAAACGTCGAGATTTTAAATTTGAACGAAAAAACTTTCTGTCTGTTAATTGGTTATTATCATATATTATTTCGAAAATGTATATCTACTTTTGTCTGGTGTATTGTGAAATATATATTGTTTGTATTGATTTCTTCTTTTTATGGGCTTTTCTACCACATATTTCTCCTGATCACAAATTCTACAAAAATAACAAAATTAATTAGTTGACAAAGAATAACCTTAAATAATCCTTTGACATAAACGTTACAGGCACGGGTTATTTTACTTCCACGTCCAGTGGAAGTATAGTAACGCAAAAAAATTTTTTTTGTTGAAATAGGTTTAAAATGTCATGAAATGTCGAGATTTTAGATTTGAGCGAAAAAATTTTCTGTCTGCGGTCCGTAGGTCTGTCTGTAACCTTTTTTTATGCGCACGATATTGACTGGAAATTTGGTACACTTATGTATTATAACGGGATCTGAAACTAGATTATATTTTGATCTAATTCCGTTGAAGGGTTCGTGGGTAAATGGGGTGGATAAGGGTAAATCAAAGCAGGCAGTTAAGAGTCCATAAAATTGCAATTTAGGGCATGTACGAAAAGTCAAGGCCTCAAATTTTTTTTGGCATCAGCCACCCCCCACTATCCCCCAATTCTTCCCCCAATACCACCCCCACACTATTATGAAATGGAGTAAAAAATTAAAATATGATTTAGTCTGTATACAAGAGCGAAACGTCTCAAAAGTTTTTTTGGAGTTAGCTACCCCCTCTACCACCCTCATTGCCACCCCCACCCTATTATTAAGGGGAGTAAAATATTACATTGGGATTTAGTGTGTGTGTACGAAAACCAAGGGCCTTTAAAATTTATTTTGGCATAAGCTACCCCTCTACCACCCTCATTGCCACCCCCACCCTATTATTAAAGGGAATAAAATATTACATTGGGATTTAGTGTGTAAAAGACTTGGATACAAAATCTGGATGTGGAAGTAGTGATTTTTCAATATACTTTGAACTATTGGATTCGTCGTACAATTATCTGCTAGGTATCCAAAATCAAAAGTTAAAACATAACATTTTTAGTCGCAAACTCCTCTATAAAATCTTATTTTACTATAAGGAATGTAACCAGACTGTAACCAACAGCTACTCTCCGGCTATGTGCCCCGCCGAGCGCTGAATTACAAGTTACAAGTCTGGCGCGTTAAGTGTAATAATTGCATATTACCATCAAAACGCTAATGTTTCGATTGCAACAAACACCAGCCGAATGACTGATCCTACTTAAAGGAACTCTCCAATGGAAAAAAGAAACGCCTATTTTACTGAGGTATCATTTTGTGATTTTTTTTCTGTCATGATCTGATTTTTCAGTATTTAGTAATCCGTACATGAGATGCGTTCTAGTTTTTCATAACTGCGTACTTTTTTTATAAACATACGCTTTAGCGCTGTTGTTCACTAGATCGAAACTATTTTGACCGTTTGTTATAAAAGCGTAGCGGATGTGATAGATTTTATTCTGATACGCATTAATATACCTATTTTGATATCTTGCCGTTCACACAGTTGTTGGTAACATAAAGAAGGATAAGTTGCTTCAGAGTTATTTTGATTAATCTGTGTTGGACGTCTCTGGTTATCTTTTATTCGCCTAATGAAGCATCCAATCAATCAGAAAGGAACTACAACCGAAGGAAATTAAATGGCTAAGAGAGTTTGTGTATATAAACTAGTTATTTTAATTAGGCGTTGTAATTGGTATGTTTAGTTACTAAGACTTTATTAAACTGGAAGTATGTGTGTGTGTTGGGAAACTTGCATCACATGCATGATATTAATTATTTACCGTTACATGATATTAGTTTCTAATAATAGTTAAAATTATTCGATGAAATTTTAATTAATTATTTTCGTAATCTATAATGGTTTTAAACTATATTATTTATTTTTGAGTTGTCATTTTTATAGGTATAGCTTGTCAGTGTTATTAGAAATTTCTCTCTTCTGCAATAGTGAAATAATAGTTTTGATCTAACTTTTAACGGTTTTCTCTATGAAACTTATTTGATGGCGAGATAATTTCAATTGATCCTTTGCTATTTTTCAGCATATATAAGTTTGTTTTAAAGAAGGGTGATGGAGAACTAAAAGAATATTTACAATATGAATTGGATTAGTGCCACTGTCTTTGATTGATGATTGGGTATGCACAAGACAACAAAATCTACTCGTTATCAAATATTTACTGAGTGTATACATTACCCGTCTCCTAAATAGGCTCCACACATCAAACTTATTCAAAAATAACTTCTGAGGTGTACCTTTTAATGAATAGTTACCTTATATTATAAATGTTGAAGATCTGAAGAGACGTCGCTGTACTTTTTCAATTAATGTAATGTGCAAATTATAACATGGACTCCAAACAATGAAGGCATATTCCAAATTGGACCTAATAAATGTAATAAACAAAATACGAAGAGTAGGCACACTTTTAAAGTCTCTACCATTGCGCAGAATGAAGCCTAAGGATTTGTAAAGCCCAGTTACGCATTCCTCAATATGTTTAGAGAAAGTTAATTTGGAGTCGAGTATAACTCCTAAGTCCTTAACAAACTCAGGTCTACATAAAAGACAATTATCCAAGTTATGATTGAAAATGTTGGGGTCAGGCTTACGTGAGAAAATGCATTACATTTAGTAGCATTTAAAAGAAGACGTTTATAGACGTACCGGACGTTGGAGTCTCAAACAGTCAAGTTCAGAGTTAATACAGTGATATAATTTAAAATCGTCAGCGTAAAGTAAGTAGCATACATCAAGGTTGTCGATAATATCATTACTAAAAAATACGAAAAATTGTGGTCCAATATGAAACCCTACGGTACTCCTGACGTCTGTTTAATTAGCACATATTGGAAGTGACGATGTTAAACAAATTGAGTACGTCAAGAAATAAGAAATAAATAAATGACTGAAACCAAAGTTCTGCAACTTATTTAATGGTATACCGTGATCCAATCGGTCAAATGTTTTACCTGATCTTTCTGATCTAAAATTTCTGCGATATGCTGTATTTTACACACGAGGTTCCATACTGTTGGCCTTCCCTGCATAAACCTGCTGCTCTATTATTACTGAAATTTTGGTATGCAATGATATATAATCGTACGTTAAAATTTCATTTTTTTTTCCAAAATCACATGAAATTGTAATGGGACGATGATTCTCAACGTCATGCTTATTGCCTTTGTAAACACTGGACGAATTTTTGACTCTTTCCACATGTCTGAACAAGTCGCCGTTTTTTATATTAAATTAAAAGTAGTACAAGCCGGGTTACAAAGAGCTACAGTGCAGTCTTTTATAATAAACGCTGGAATTTGGTCAGGTCCTGTAGTCCATATTCGCCTTGATTTTCTTAATCAAGTTAAATACATCAGTCTCGGTAAACTCTGTGATATTAGGAATGTTGCTGTTATATTACAAATTTCTCAGTTGGTACGAATTCACTGGAACTAATAAAATCATCAGACAAGTAGTTGGCGAAGGCATTGAGAATATCCTGGGGGTATTCAAGAGTAGTATTATTTTATAATACATAGTATTGGGAATTCTAGTCGAATTTTGTTTCGAGTTAACAAAGCTTCAAAACCTGTTTGGGTCAGTATTAATAGATTTTTCTGCTTCCTCGATGCATTTGTTATTAGCGTTATTAATAGAAGTTTTTAACGAAGCTGTCAACTGTCGAAAGTTGTTATAGTCATACACACCTTTAGATTTCTTGTATATTCTCCCAGCCTTGCTTTTCTGTTTTAAAAGCTTATTCGTATCAGAATCGAACAACGGTATTGTTTGTAAGGGTATATCTTTCGAGGAACATGTTCATTGAAAACAGCAAAATGAGCTTTCTGGAAATTAAAAGATGATTGATTAAGTATGGGAAAATTATTTATTTTTAGTAATTTGTAATTCGCTGCATAAGGCAGGGTGATGCAACTCTTCTAGTAACAATAGCGTAGCGGCTTTCTTAACACTACATGCCATATTGTATAGAACTAAATCCAAGATTTTTTCGTTATTATTGACTATTTTATTGTGCTGGTCAAGGTTATAAAAATTCATAAATTGTCGCGAGGCATTATTTTACGACTAGATGAGCCTAGAGCTTAATATGGTATGTTAAAATCACCCATGATAAAGAATATCGGATCCATATATATGGAGACTCGATACTATGAAATATGTATCACTTAATTTGATTTTTACACCTACTAAGTCAATATGGTTGAGATTGGTGTAGACCTGGTATAAAGAATAAACATCAAACATACACGCGTTAAGTTTCTTAATGGTTGCGAGCAGCACTCCGCCTCCTCGAGTTTTCTTAGTTATGCGATATTTCCTATCAGTGCAAAATACATCATAAATATTTAATTCAAATAGTTCAGCATTTACTACAGTAAACGAAGCTCAAAATGACGGCCAAATGAGAAAATTTTGGATAGTTTGGGATATTTGGAGCCTTTATGTAAAAACATGCTCTGATCACGGGAAGAAATACTAAAAAAACTGTTTGGAATTTTTTTAGTATTTTTCCCGTGATCAGAGCATGTTCTTACATAAAGGGTCGAAATATCCCAAACTATCCAAAATTTTCCCTGCCATTTCCTTCGTTTATTGTGCTAATTTGATATTCCCGAGCGAGCCCACATCTCTGTTCAAGTGATACAGTCTCAATTATCAATGAGTGAGTTTGTAAATAGTTCTCTACTGTTGTACCTAATCCACAAACATTCTGATAATAGAAGGATAAATAGAATAAACGGTTTAAAACTTACAGAAGATATCAACCGCAGAAGAAATTAGCTAACCCTATTACACAGACCACGATTTGGAAATACAATAGGGAATTACTTAAAAAATACTTTCGTTGACATTTTTTTATATCAAAATACGATAATTAAACTAAAAACATTTATGTAACAGCAACAACAAATTGTATGAATATAGTTGCCCTGCCGAAAGCTTCATATATATATTTTGAAGAAACTGTTTTACTCGACCATTTTTTGATCCAAAATTCGTGACCAGCGATATAAAAAAACCTAGGTACAAGGCGCAAGACTAACGCGCGATTTTTTTTTCGCCATTTTGAATTTTATATTTTGGACCTCAAATTCAGATCCTCAAAAATTGTGATACTATGAATTTCGTACTCTTATGACCATCTTTAAAAATTTATCAAAAGCATTTTTCTTTACATGTTTTAACTTATGAACTTTAATATTTATATTTTCGAAAGAATATTAGTATCTTGTTGCTTGGGTTTTTTCGAAATTTTGACCTCTTTTTGCCTCTATTGTCAGGAGCAAGGCTTCTTTTTATATTTATGTAATATCAATGTCTACGTCACCCGAATATTTTGCAGGATTTGGCTCTATTTCTAACTTGAACGGAATCTGAATTATATCTTCGTAATTTTTTCTGGCGTCACTGCCTTCGCTTACAGTAGATTCAGCATGTCCATGCTCAGATTTATGAACAGGGTTGAGTTGATTTGGATTTTCAGAGATCTCATCATTTTTCTTAATTTTCTTAGTAAGAAAGAAGTATAATGTCTTTTGTCCAGTATGTTTACTCATTACAAAGAAAAATAAGTACCTATCAACTGTGGGGCACAGCAAGGCTGTAACCAAGTTTTTACCCCTCCCCCTTAAAAATTTTTCTTGAGATGAATGACTACGATATTTAAATATACTCATTAACAACAAAAATTGGTTTAAAAAATTAAGCCCAGGCATGGAATAACTTTTGTGCACTTAAAAAGGAAAAAGTCTAATTCCAATTTCCCACTGACTTCAATTTCAAAATCTTAATTCCATACCCCATCAAATCTCGTGATTTTTGAAATTACTGCTTTTTGTTGAAGATTTGTAGACTAAATTGGAGAGAAGTTGTATGAACGGGACACGTATTAGGCCGAATCGCTTAAAAAATACTTAGACTGACATAAACTTGCTATTATTATTTTTTCCTATTAGAAATATTTTCTTGTTTTGTTTTAAATATTTACTAGTCAAAAAAAGTATTTGAATATTTTTATCAAAAGCGCTAATCATATAAATGTTGAAATGCTCAATTCAAAATAATGAATAATTGGAACAGAAAAATATATTTTGCCAATAATTTAAAAAATATTTCTTAGCCTTAACTTTTTCTGTGTTAAATTAATTGAAAACGAAACTAAAAAACATCATAAGATTTTGATCCCACAAATCCGCCTCCGAAATATTTTTCTGACTACGGTCTTTTGCATATTAATAATATGCGTGCAGTTAATTTTAATAGGTGATTAGAAAATATTACTAAGACAATACGGTACAGTAAACAGTAATAGGTGCAGTATTGTCCTCACATACTACAGCAAAATTATCTTAAGGTGAACATATCCAAGAGAGAGATCCGATGAGAAAATATTTATTATTTTTGGTCATAACTTTTTTTAATACATACTTGTTAATATCTAAAAGTAAGAAGCAGCAAGTTTCGGTCACAAACTTTGAAAATCAAAGCCATCAAGGTCACCAAGTAGAGACTAAAGAGTGAACGCATCAATCATTCGATCACATCAAAGATCGGAGAGAAAATAAACTTGTGGCATTCATTCATTTCGTTTTAAAATCTTTATATTTTTTAAATTTAAAAAGTAAAGAACGTAAATATAAATAAATCATTTACTAACTTTACAATAATTATATAAAATATTTGACCTGAGTACCTTTTAAGTGAGTCAGGACAGAATTACAATTTATGACGGGTTGACTTTCTATTTTCTATGAAGTGTCAAGCATCGAGTGGCAATAAATTTAACTTGAGGAAGCAGGCTACAAAGCACAAACCAAAATAAAGCGTACGCTAATATAATGTTTTATCTGTAGATAAGCCACTCTAACTCTCGCCTGAATTTTTATGTTCTGGTCCTTCCTGGGGGGGTAATTACCACCTCTACCCCCCCTTATCTACGCCCTTGACTGTTGCTGAACTATACTGTTTCAAAAAACTTAGTTACAAGAAATATTCTTAGTCAATGTTTATAAACATGTTAGATTTATTGTTAAATGAAGTAGTAACAGTGAATTAAAAAAGCGTAAATAGAAATACCTTATACTTCATAACAAATGAGTAGCCTAGAAAATCTTAAGAATCCAGTTTTCGTTGACACATATCCATTTCATATTGTTCTCTTAACCAAAATAACTGTGTTAAAAACCTTAAACTATATATTATCTCCCTAAAAATAAAAATTATATATATCCTCAGCTGATCGTGAACTTAAAAAAGTGTTAAATATACTTTTTCTTTGCCGGCTAGCGCATTAGCCGTCCCAATTTGTCAAAGAAGCATTTCAGTGACATTTTCGAGTTATTTTAATTACCTTTACACTCGTTTATTTGGTACCGGAGCTATTTAAAATAGCATTTTATTGCTGTGTTGCGCTTGCATGTGTTTGCTCGTTACTTTTTTAAGATATTCACTGGGAAAAATTCTAACTGAGGGTAACCGATTTAGCCCGTTTGACCTGAAAGTGTCGTTAACACGAGATAATTGTATCTCGCCCTCTAATTAATGTTCATTCGGATCTCGTATGTCTGGGCGATATTAATTTTAACGTTTATAGCGTAACATCGCTAATGGAAATTTTACAGCTTTTAAAGCTCATAACAGGATATTGGTGTGGAGTTATTTGATTTTTATTATAAAAAATATGAAATTAAAACGCATTCAGCGGTGGCATTCTTTCTATTTTTAGGGGAATACAGAAGTGGAACTCTGATATATCTCTTCCACATTATTCAGGAATAATAAGTCCAAAATTTTCAAACATTTTTGCAAATTATGACAATATAGTTTGTTTGACTTTTAAACTTATATAAAAAAAATTCTACACAATTTAAACATATATAATATCAAACTTTCAATTTTGTACAATTAATAACCGAACCCACTCGAATTACCAAATACACCACATCATTGTTAGATTTAATTCTGGTAAATTTTGAAATTGTTTGTGATGTACAAATTCCTGATCACTTTTTAGTTCACTATACAATAATAATAAATATCACTGAAGAACGGGAAAGGATTTTTAATCACAGAGCGTTAAAGTAATTAATTTTGAAAACTTTCAATTAGATTTAGAATCTATACCTTGGAATAATATTTATTATTGATATATTGATGATAACATTGATTTTATTACTGATAACATTTTACAATTATTTAATATGCATGCACCTATGAAATCTATAAGGTGTTCTAAAAGAAGTTATGCTCCATGGGTTACAGATAGTATTAAATTTATGCAGAAACTACAGAACAAAGCTCTGACAAAATTCAAACAAACCAAACCGGGCAAAATGGTCATTGGTCTTATAAAAAACTCCGGAATTTAACTAATAATGCCATTGATACTGAAAATAAGGCTTATTTAAATGTAAATTTATTAAAAAACCAATGTATCAAGATACCTGAACAGTTAAATAATGTGGATACTATCAATGATTTTTTTATTAATTTCTCAAATAATTATGAGACACCTAAAGACAAGTTAATTAATTTTTATAAGACCAGTGTTAAAGAAGGTATAGATGGTTTATTTTCTTTTACAAAGATATAATAATAATATGTCTTTATTTATTATTGTAATACAATAATAAAAGGGCGAAGTTCAGTAGAGTGAGACATTCTCTGCTTCTTCTTCTTGATGTTGATGTTCTAAAATAATTCAAAACATAAAACCAAAAGGTTATGAATATGATAAATTCAACGTTAATACATTTATGCTGTCCTTATATAGTTCCATTTTTAGCACATATCTTTAACGAGTGTATACGTAGAAACAACTTTCCTAGAAGCGGGAAAAGAGCTTTAGTATTTTCTCTGCCTAAAATTAATCAACCTAATCAATTAAGCCACCTAAGATTTATTAGTGTTTTGTCTGTCTTATCAAAAGATTTTGAAAAAATTTTAGACATTACAAGTTAAGAGAATTTTTAAATATTAATAATATTCTACTTTTTAATGTTTGTATTTTTGTGGTTTTGAACAAAATTCTTCCCATTTAATTTCATCATTTTTGTCGGATAGAGTTCAAAAAACGGTACTCAATAACTATATTTCGCAACCGCTAACGGTACTTCCAGGAGTTCCGCAGGGAAGTATACTTGCCCCCTTAATATTTACTATCTTTAGAACAAATTTTCATAAATCCTTACAATTCTGTAATAACCACTTATATGCCGATGATACACAACTTTATTGTTCATTTGACATTGAAGATGTACATAAATATGAGAATTTAATTAATACTTATTTAAAGAATTTGCTATAAACTTCAATTGATCACCTACACAAAATTAACCCTAATAAGTCATCTGTTATAATATGAATGTGTATCAAGAGAATTTAATATACAGATCGGAAATTGTATTATCGCCTTCAATCATAGCTCTAAAAGTTGGTCTTATTATTGTAAGATTTAAATTAAGATTAGCATACGCTGCACTAAAAATGATATATACTGAGAGACACTTTTTAAGAAGCATTGATGTGAAAGAAATATTATATGATTCTTTAGTTTTGTCCCATTTTAACCACTGTGATACAGTTTATGGCCCTTGTATTGACAACATGTATACAAAAAGTACAGAATTCTTGCCTTCGTTTAATTTTTGGAACTCAACGTCGTCAAGGCACATCTCACAAACTGCAAACTGCTGGTTGGCTGAATATGTAGTCATCGTAAACTTCACATGGCTTGTTTTTTTCAAAAAATTTTAAAATATAAATCCAGCACGAGGTCCAACACCTTATCTCCTCAACAAGTTTTCCTTTCGCACTGATGTTCATAACATTAATATTAGACGCAGATATATTTCTTACTGTACCTCAACATAGTAAGGAAATTTTCAAAAGATTATTCTCTTATAACATTGCTACCTGTATAAATAAATTGCCTTGTGATGGACTAATCCTTGCATGTGACAAAAAATATTTAATGCGAAACCAATAAATCGTTATTTTTTCTTCTGTGACTCTGTGAGTTTGGGTAAATTAAATACTTTATTATTATTATTATTATTATTAAATGCAGCGCGGAAAAATGTCTCTTTTCTTTTTTAAGTAAGTCTTACATTATTCCTGCATGTTTGCAAGAAGGTTCTTAATACAACATTTTCTTTAAGCTTTTTTTGATTAAATCATCTGCGAGAAAGTCATTGTATTTGATAAATCAAATGTAACGAAATAAATCCTGAACTAATTTACTGGCTCTCCGGCTATCGAGAGACAATTAATAAATTGTCATGTTCAATTTGTGTTTGAATAACTAAAATAAGGGTTAGTGCATCATAATGCCTGATTTATCGATATCACAACTGCAGTGCAGTTATATGGCTAGTAATAATTGAATACCTCTATATGGAAATTCATTTACATGCTGATTGAAACAATGGGTATTTGCGTCAGTCATATAATTGTTTTATCCAATTAACGCCAAGAGGTTTTAAAGTCGTTTAAACCAACGTAATTTCGCTTCGAGAACTTCGTCTATACCCTCCGCGTCATAATATTGCAAACGGGGAAGGAACTAGTACCAATACAGGAATATTTAAATTAGGTGTATATAAAAAATGCAAACAATGAACCGTACAAGTGTGTTCAGCTAAATCCGTGAAAGATTAAGCCAAACTATATTTAGAAAAGAGGAAAGGTAATAAAAGAATACAGGCTGACTGTGGACGCAAATATTATATGTAGAAACGTGGCTCAATTATTAATACTCGATACAAAGCGAATTACATATTTTTGATCTCTTGTTTACTTGCTTGACCGTTGCTTACAATCTGGCCCTAGAAATCATGCCGTGGATTCAAGCATCAGTATTACTGGGTTTTTGGGAATTTACTGGAATTATTGAGAACAGGGTCGATAACTGGAAATAATTGAATACACATCTCCACTACTATGGGTAACCATGGTGGACGAACTCCTTCGGAAACTGTCCACAGAAGGCTTCTGTTGCCTAGGATATGCTGACGATCTAGCAATAGTAGTCAAGGGAATATACACAATATCGGAGCGTTCGCAAAGAGCCCTAAATGTTGCCGACAAGTGGTGTTGTATGGAAGGACTCTCTATAAATCCCAACAAAACCACAGTCGTCACCGTTACACGGAGAAGAGCACTGGAAGACGTAAAGCCCACAAAGCTCAACGGAGTGGAAATTCTATTTACCTGTGAGTCATTTTTGACCAAAAATTAACATGGAAACACAAAAAGCAACAATCGCCCTGGGGAGGTTTAGGCAAATGTGTGGGAAAAACTGAGGGGCTAAACCCCAAAATGAACCTGTAATTTTACACCAATTTAGTGAGACCCATGATAACCTATGGATCAGTGGTATGGTGGACTAAAACGGTGTAGTCGGGAGCAATAAGGTTGTGACGTACAAAGGCTTGCTTGCCTGTGCGCCACGGAGGCCATAAAGACTGCCCCTACGGCGGCACTTGAGGTTCTCTTGGGCTTGCCACCATTACACATTTTCATACAAGGCGAAGCTCGGTCAGTGGTGCGCAGGTTAATGCAAGGCCAAACGCCAATTACCCAGTAACAGGGGATGGAGTACCAGAAGTTATACTCAGAGGTTAAGGCAGATCCCATTCTAGGTATGCCCACGGACGTAATGGTTCCAAATAAGAACTGTCAGGCTGTCATACCTGACAGGGTGAGCTGGAAAAACGGCTTCCCTATAACAGCACAAACAGTCTAGTACACTGACGGCTCCAAGACAGAACAGTTGGTCGGAGCCGGGATATACGGGACAATGTCAAATGCTAATATTCCGATAAGGCTAGGGAAATACGCAACGGCATTTCAGGCTGAAGTGATAGCATTGCGTAAGGGAGATAATAAGACAAGGCACTGTCAACCAGTCGATTACCATTTTCTCTGACAGCCAAGCGGCAATAAAAGCAATTAGTTCCATGCGAATCAATTCAAGATTTATTTCCCTTATAGAACTGGGAAGGAAATGAAAAAGCAGATGAATTGGCCAAAGAAGGCGCACTCAAAGCCCCAATAGAACCTGAAGCCCTTCTGTGACGTGGCAAAGCTACGAGCAGCCACTAAGGAATGGGAGCAAAATAAATCTCTGGAATGATGGGAGGAACCTCCAAAGACAGAGACAGGCCAAAGAATTAATTAAAGAACGATCGGCCAAATTCACGGAAGATCAGGAAGTCCGCTAGAATAATAGTGGGCCGGCTCAATAGACACATGAGTCTAATGGGCCTGGCAGAGGGCGCAACATGCACGTTCTGTCAAGAGGAAGAGGATATCCCAGTTCATATACTGTGCCACTGTAAGGCCTAACGAGACTGACATACCAAGTACTCGAAGAAGAAAAACCAAAGGCGAACTGCTACACAAAAGGGCTCTTATCAAAGGTGTGGAGTCTGGTACAAAGGACAAAGCTGGATGAGATACTATAAGGAATGTATTCTAGGAGCACCACAATAGACCTGAAAAGGTCGCGGTGATAAAGGCAAACAACCAGCTCTTCTATCTATCTATCGATAGTAGGCAATTTTTCGTGAAGTAGATTCACAACCGCCTCTCTAGGAGTGAGATTCGCTCATACTTGGACTTAGTTTATTTATTTGAGTGTACTAAAACGTACCTAGTGCTCCCAACCCCTTGTAGATACACTGATGAGGAGAATAATAAATATTGACAGAGCATCGACAGTGCAAATTTTTCGCACGATTTCACTGTCGTTTGGAGACGTGCTGAGCAAAATTTCTCGTATAAATTTTCTATAGATGGGCTACTTTCAATTTTAAAAATTTAGACATTTAACACTTTTCGTAAAAAACTTAAGAGATATGCGTTGGCTGAAGATATGTTCAGTAATAATTGCATTTAGTCCAAGTCAGATAGTTTATAGTTCAAATGTGCTTTTAGAGGGCGGAATATTAAACATAATATTTTTAGTCGCAAACTCCTCTATAAAATCCTTATTTTACTATAAGGAACGTAACCAAACATTATGAACTATAGACCGATATGCATTCTTAGTGCAATTCCAAAAACATTTGAGAAGATCATAACCGATCAAATTAAGGAGAGTTTAATAATGTCTATAATGGATGAGCAGCATGGCTTTTGTAAGGGAAGGTCAACTTCCACGAACATGTTATTGTTCGCTCAGTTTGTTTTGAATACCTTGGAGAATCGAAGCCAAGTTGATGTTGTTTATAAAGATTTCACAAAGGCATTTGACACAATGAATCACTCTATTAAACTGGATCACCAGTTATTTGTATGATAGAACTCAATCAGTCAGAGTAAAAGGCTTTATGTCTGAGGAAATAACGGTGACTTTGGGTGTACCAAAGGGGAGTCATCTTGGGCCTTTTCTATTTAATATTTTAATAAAAGATATTAAACCTGTATTCAAAAATAGTTATTTTCTCCTATTTGCGGACGATCTTAAATTTTCAATATTGTTTAAGTCCAAGGAAGATTGTGACAATATTCAAGCAGACCTGGATGCTCTCTCTCGGTGGTGCGCTCTTAACGTCTTAGAACTTAATATAAAGAAATGTCAATCAATGTCTTTTTACAGATCTCATAATAGGTTAGAATATACTTACAGTATCAATAACTCATCGTTAGATAATGTTAATACGATTAGAGATTTAGGTATTATTATAGACTCTGAGCTAGATTTTCGTCATTATGATCATATGACTAATAAGGCTTTAAAAATGTTACGGTTTTTTTTTGTCGAATATTTAAAGACTTTTCTGATATTTCATCACTAATTTGCTTATATAATTCACTGGTGCGGTCTAATCTTGAGTATATTTCGACTATCTGGTCCGCCACGTATGCGTCACATGTTTATAGTGTAGAAAAGGTCTGAAATAAATTTTTACACTTTATTGCATACAAACTCAATTTACCACCTGAAAACTTACTGGATTACCAGAACTTCAAACTCAGCGAAATATTGCAGATATAGTTATGTTATATAAAATTTTGGACTTTCATATTGACTGTCCGAACTTACTTTTCCAAATTGGTATCCATGTTCCTCCTAGAGAATCTCCAAATTTACAAACCTTTGCCTTACTTTATCATATATGTAACTATGATATGCATTCACCTATTTCTAGAATTGTTCATATAGGCAACAATACTGATATTTACTTTTTAACATCTCCCTGTATAGCCTTAAACACAGTTTGAAACAGTTAAGCTCAATCAGTTGATTGCTTATGATTTTACATTATTTAAGCACTTTAAGTTGTTCTATTTTATTATTGTTGATATTATTTGTTCTAATTATGTTATTATTTAGCTTTATGTTTTTCTTTTTTGTAAAATGCTCATCTTGTAAATAAGAGTTAATACTCTTAATTACAAGATGAGCATTTTACCCATTAATATGGGTATTGCTCGTAAATAAATGAATAAATAAATGTGTTTTACTACAGTCTTTTATTTATTAAAAAAATTTTACCTTCTTTTATTTTCACCGATTGCCTACTAAATATTTTTGTTGCAGTAAGTAGTAACGATCTTCATCACTATGCAATAATTTTCGATACCAATTCTAGTGAAGAAAGCAAAATAGGTACAGCGATTGTATTGGACAAAAATAAAAGACAAATAAGTATCTTTATCCACGACCGGGAGTAGAAATCGATTTCTATGGCATCAAAATTGTGACAGAAGTAAAGCATTTACTCCCTAGGGACGAAATAAGACAATAATTTCCCTAGGGGAGTTTTTATTTCCCCAATAGTTAAACAAACTGTAATGTACGTTTGTACCTTCTTTTTCTTACACCGTTCTCTGAACTGATGATACAAATTTCTTGATTTTGTGGGTAATAAGTTTAAAACTGCCGCACCGGCAGCTTCAACGATATCTTGCGGTTCTTCTTGGTTTTCCATACCAAAAATGCCAAAACTTAACTTTTGCAATTGACAAATGTATTTATAAACAAATATCTGTTGCCATGATACGTTGAATGGAAATATCCCAAAGGCTTCTAAATATTGTAATTTCGCTCCAATTTATTATAATTCTTTATTTATGAAATAAATGTTTCTACTCCCGATCGTGGAAAAAATAGTATATACACCTCGGGAGAGACCGCCATTTTCCCCTCGATGTATTTGTTGCCCTCGGGCTTCGCCCTCGAGCCTCAAATTACACCTCAGTAAAAATAAGACGTTTCACTCCCTTAGTGTATAATGTACTATTTAAGTAGGGCAAATGAAAAAAACTGGTTTCCTATCTTGGTTTTTATGACATCGTGGGTAGTTTAGAGATTTTTTTTAAATAAGAAAAATTTAGTTAGGTTGCTCAGATACTGATTGTGCCCAAACGAATATGAGACACAAAGTTGTGTACCAGAGGTCTTTGGATATCATGGCACACTAAGCATCAATA
Organism: Leptura quadrifasciata; assembly: GCA_963675555.1. Lineage (NCBI taxonomy): Eukaryota > Metazoa > Arthropoda > Insecta > Coleoptera > Cerambycidae > Leptura > Leptura quadrifasciata. The sequence continues at coordinate 34,872,659 of OY776680.1, read as the reverse complement.
ACTGCCAAGGTTCATATCATGGTCATCTAGACCTAATACAATAAAATAGCTATTACTTGTCATTTTAAAAACAAATGTCACGTTGCGGTACATGGTTGAAAAAAGACTTAAAGACGAATCAGATAAGTAAAAATTACAATTTAAAATAAATTTAAGAAATTATGTGATGCACAACTCTCCCAAAATTCAAAATTTTAACTTCTTAAATAGCATAGTTACAGAGTGTTACATGACACTTGTGTCACCGGAAGAAAAATTTTATTTGCAACTTTATTTCTTGTATGACAAAGAGGAGTAATGCCTTCTCCGGCTGGGTGTGCATAATGAGCAATCTTGTCCATTGTAAAATCAAACGCCCAGACATTCAACAATTTACTAAAATGATAGAAACACGAACATCACAATTAACATCATTAATCAAAGATGACGCGTCGAGCAAGAGAAATCGTTCATAAAACTTTATCCGAAATGATCCCGTGCTGTCTGTATGAAACGACGCTTATATCCAAAACCTAATTAACTACTGTAACCGATTATTAAGTTGTTACGTAAATGACAATAAAAAACTGCACATTATAGTTATGTAAATTATTAACTAATTAGAAGAAGCTAATTGCGTACCGCCATTTATTATATTTTAAAATCTTATTTTGATAAATGTTTTATTAAAATGAATAAGCATACTATCGTTTTTATGAATTTGTAATTGTATAATGAAGAAACTCTAATATCTTATTGGGGTTATGATTCGATAAGTAACATTTAAGTAGTTAGATAATATCCGCTTAAAGTTCACAAGTGTTTGTTATAAAACTATGAAATAAAAATCGCCAAACAAATGAAATCCAAGGTTATTACAAAGGTTGTTTATTGCAGTTATTGTAATTATTACAATTGGTAGATAATTCGACACAAAAAAAACCAAAGAAATATAGACAGTTTGTGTTGCAAATTAGTCAAACTAATAACTTGCTATTCCTACCTTAATAGAGAGAATATTAGGTGCTTGTAAATACATTTTTTTGCACACCTGCCAGTACAATTAGTCCAGGTCAGATAGCAAAGGAGAATGCATTTTTTCGAAAAAAATTTCAGTGCATTTTGTGAACATGATAATTAGGAGAAAAATAGTGGCAATTAGATGTATCTGTTTTGGAAAGTAAATTTTATTTGGAATCTGTTGAAAAAAGAGCATGAAATTGCCGAAAACAGATTTGTCCACGTTTTCGATGCGAAAGAAAAAAAAATTTTAATGCTTCGATTGCAACAAACACCAGCCGAAAGACTGATCCTATTTAAAGGAGCTCTCTTGCCAGTCGTCACACACCACTTGCAGACTGCAGTTTCGAGCTGTTGGCTCTCGTCAGTGCAAGGTAGGCATGCGACGACCAGCACGAGGATCCTTTGACTATTTGGTACATCCCGGTATTTTTACAATAGCGACATGTAAAATAGTCAGCAGGCGCCATCTAGCGGTCTAGTGCCTGTTGCAATCGAAAAATAAATAGCCTGACTGGGCTTAGCATAGTTCAAATGTGCTTTTAGAGGGCGGAATATTAAACATAATATTTTTAGTCGCAAACTCCTCTATAAAATCCTTATTTTACTATAAGGAACGTAACCAGACTGCAACCAACAGCTACTCTCCAGGCTATGTGCCCCGCCGAGCGCTGAATTACAAGTTACAAGTTTGGCGCGTTAAGTGTAACAATTGCATATTACCATCAAAACGCTAATGCTTCGATTGCAACACCAGCCGACTAAAAATATTATGTTTAATATTCCGCCCTCTAAAAGCACATTTGAACTATGCTAAGCCCAGTCAGGCTATTTATTTTTCGATTGCAACAGGCACTAGACCGCTAGATGGCGCCTGCTGACTATTTTACATGTCGCTATTGTAAAAATACCGGGATGTACCAAATAGTCAAAGGATCCTCGTGCTGGTCGTCGCATGCCTACCTTGCACTGACGAGAGCCAACAGCTCGAAACTGCAGTCTGCAAGTGGTGTGTGACGACTGGCAAGAGAGCTCCTTTAAATAGGATCAGTCTTTCGGCTGGTGTTTGTTGCAATCGAAGCATTAAAATTTTTTTTTCTTTCGCATCGAAAACGTGGACAAATCTGTTTTCGGCAATTTCATGCTCTTTTTTCAACAGATTCCAAATAAAATTTACTTTCCAAAACAGATACATCTAATTGCCACTATTTTTCTCCTAATTATCATGTTCACAAAATGCACTGAAATTTTTTTCGAAAAAATGCATTCTCCTTTGCTATCTGACCTGGACTAATTGTACTGGCAGGTGTGCAAAAAAATGTATTTACAAGCACCTAATATTCTCTCTATTAAGGTAGGAATAGCAAGTTATTAGTTTGACTAATTTGCAACACAAACTGTCTATATTTCTTTGGTTTTTTTTGTGTCGAATTATCTACCAATTGTAATAATTACAATAACTGCAATAAACAACCTTTGTAATAACCTTGGATTTCATTTGTTTGGCGATTTTTATTTCATAGTTTTATAACAAACACTTGTGAACTTTAAGCGGATATTATCTAACTACTTAAATGTTACTTATCGAATCATAACCCCAATAAGATATTAGAGTTTCTTCATTATACAATTACAAATTCATAAAAACGATAGTATGCTTATTCATTTTAATAAAACATTTATCAAAATAAGATTTTAAAATATAATAAATGGCGGTACGCAATTAGCTTCTTCTAATTAGTTAATAATTTACATAACTATAATGTGCAGTTTTTTATTGTCATTTACGTAACAACTTAATAATCGGTTACAGTAGTTAATTAGGTTTTGGATATAAGCGTCGTTTCATACAGACAGCACGGGATCATTTCGGATAAAGTTTTATGAACGATTTCTCTTGCTCGACGCGTCATCTTTGATTAATGATGTTAATTGTGATGTTCGTGTTTCTATCATTTTAGTAAATTGTTGAATGTCTGGGCGTTTGATTTTACAATGGACAAGATTGCTCATTATGCACACCCAGCCGGAGAAGGCATTACTCCTCTTTGTCATACAAGAAATAAAGTTGCAAATAAAATTTTTCTTCCGGTGACACAAGTGTCATGTAACACTCTGTAACTATGCTATTTAAGAAGTTAAAATTTTGAATTTTGGGAGAGTTGTGCATCACATAATTTCTTAAATTTATTTTAAATTGTAATTTTTACTTATCTGATTCGTCTTTAAGTCTTTTTTCAACCATGTACCGCAACGTGACATTTGTTTTTAAAATGACAAGTAATAGCTATTTTATTGTATTAGGTCTAGATGACCATGATATGAACCTTGGCAGTTATTGATGCTTAGTGTGCCATGATATCCAAAGACCTCTGGTACACAACTTTGTGTCTCATATTCGTTTGGGCACAATCAGTATCTGAGCAACCTAACTAAATTTTTCTTATTTAAAAAAAATCTCTAAACTACCCACGATGTCATAAAAACCAAGATAGGAAACCAGTTTTTTTCATTTGCCCTACTTAAATAGTACATTATACACTAAGGGAGTGAAACGTCTTATTTTTACTGAGGTGTAATTTGAGGCTCGAGGGCGAAGCCCGAGGGCAACAAATACATCGAGGGGAAAATGGCGGTCTCTCCCGAGGTGTATATACTATTTTTTCCACGATCGGGAGTAGAAACATTTATTTCATAAATAAAGAATTATAATAAATTGGAGCGAAATTACAATATTTAGAAGCCTTTGGGATATTTCCATTCAACGTATCATGGCAACAGATATTTGTTTATAAATACATTTGTCAATTGCAAAAGTTAAGTTTTGGCATTTTTGGTATGGAAAACCAAGAAGAACCGCAAGATATCGTTGAAGCTGCCGGTGCGGCAGTTTTAAACTTATTACCCACAAAATCAAGAAATTTGTATCATCAGTTCAGAGAACGGTGTAAGAAAAAGAAGGTACAAACGTACATTACAGTTTGTTTAACTATTGGGGAAATAAAAACTCCCCTAGGGAAATTATTGTCTTATTTCGTCCCTAGGGAGTAAATGCTTTACTTCTGTCACAATTTTGATGCCATAGAAATCGATTTCTACTCCCGGTCGTGGATAAAGATACTTATTTGTCTTTTATTTTTGTCCAATACAATCGCTGTACCTATTTTGCTTTCTTCACTAGAATTGGTATCGAAAATTATTGCATAGTGATGAAGATCGTTACTACTTACTGCAACAAAAATATTTAGTAGGCAATCGGTGAAAATAAAAGAAGGTAAAATTTTTTTAATAAATAAAAGACTGTAGTAAAACACATTTATTTATTCATTTATTTACGAGCAATACCCATATTAATGGGTAAAATGCTCATCTTGTAATTAAGAGTATTAACTCTTATTTACAAGATGAGCATTTTACAAAAAAGAAAAACATAAAGCTAAATAATAACATAATTAGAACAAATAATATCAACAATAATAAAATAGAACAACTTAAAGTGCTTAAATAATGTAAAATCATAAGCAATCAACTGATTGAGCTTAACTGTTTCAAACTGTGTTTAAGGCTATACAGGGAGATGTTAAAAAGTAAATATCAGTATTGTTGCCTATATGAACAATTCTAGAAATAGGTGAATGCATATCATAGTTACATATATGATAAAGTAAGGCAAAGGTTTGTAAATTTGGAGATTCTCTAGGAGGAACATGGATACCAATTTGGAAAAGTAAGTTCGGACAGTCAATATGAAAGTCCAAAATTTTATATAACATAACTATATCTGCAATATTTCGCTGAGTTTGAAGTTCTGGTAATCCAGTAAGTTTTCAGGTGGTAAATTGAGTTTGTATGCAATAAAGTGTAAAAATTTATTTCAGACCTTTTCTACACTATAAACATGTGACGCATACGTGGCGGACCAGATAGTCGAAATATACTCAAGATTAGACCGCACCAGTGAATTATATAAGCAAATTAGTGATGAAATATCAGAAAAGTCTTTAAATATTCGACAAAAAAAAACCGTAACATTTTTAAAGCCTTATTAGTCATATGATCATAATGACGAAAATCTAGCTCAGAGTCTATAATAATACCTAAATCTCTAATCGTATTAACATTATCTAACGATGAGTTATTGATACTGTAAGTATATTCTAACCTATTATGAGATCTGTAAAAAGACATTGATTGACATTTCTTTATATTAAGTTCTAAGACGTTAAGAGCGCACCACCGAGAGAGAGCATCCAGGTCTGCTTGAATATTGTCACAATCTTCCTTGGACTTAAACAATATTGAAAATTTAAGATCGTCCGCAAATAGGAGAAAATAACTATTTTTGAATACAGGTTTAATATCTTTTATTAAAATATTAAATAGAAAAGGCCCAAGATGACTCCCCTTTGGTACACCCAAAGTCACCGTTATTTCCTCAGACATAAAGCCTTTTACTCTGACTGATTGAGTTCTATCATACAAATAACTGGTGATCCAGTTTAATAGAGTGATTCATTGTGTCAAATGCCTTTGTGAAATCTTTATAAACAACATCAACTTGGCTTCGATTCTCCAAGGTATTCAAAACAAACTGAGCGAACAATAACATGTTCGTGGAAGTTGACCTTCCCTTACAAAAGCCATGCTGCTCATCCATTATAGACATTATTAAACTCTCCTTAATTTGATCGGTTATGATCTTCTCAAATGTTTTTGGAATTGCACTAAGAATGCATATCGGTCTATAGTTCATAATGTTTGCTTTTTCACCATTCTTATAAATTGGAGTAACAAAACTGTTTTTCCAGAGTTTAGGGAATACTCCCGAATTAAGTGAAAGTGTAAAGAGGATAAGCAGAGGCTTTGCGAGAAAACGTTTACAATTTTTCAAAACATTGAGGAAATGCCATCAGGCCCTGAACTTTTATTAGGATCCAGAGACATTAATTTACTATACACAGTTTCTAGAGTCACATCACAGCTATTAATATCTACAGTTTTTTTCAAAGAAACATTCTGTATTGTTATTTGCCACTTCAGAAGGTTTGTAAGCAGATTTGAAATGATTAGAAACTAAATTAACTGTTGTTAATCTGTTGTCACTACTTTCGTTACCAAGGAAAATATGCTGAGGCAACATTTTCTCTTGTCATTAACAAAATTCCAAAAAGTTTTAATATTATGCCAATTCAGTGTTCAGTACATGATTTTTATAACATTCCTTAATACAATCTTTACATTGTGTGATGAAAAAGTCAAGTAATCGTCCCATCGATTAGAGATTTTGTATTTTTTATGGTATTTCTTTTTATTAATAATTAATTTTTTTAATTCATTACTATACCAACAAGGAAATTTAGGGTATAAAGTTATGCATGCCAATAGATACTTCGTAAAATATATATGTGTCCACATCAGCAACCCCATCCCTTAACAAATAATCCCAATCAGTACGGGCTAAGTAATTGTTAAGACCGTAATAATTGCCTTTCTTGGAATTGAAGTAACAGGCATCAAAAGTTAGCGGTTTTTTTTTTATACATTTATTTAACGTCGGCCTATTTCCGCTACTGAGGCCTAACACCGACGCCTGTAGACGAGACAGGAATTTTGCCGAACCTCTTCCCTTAGAAGAGCAGGGGGATCTTTTACTTGCCTAACATTTAATAGACAAGGGACCGACGGCTTTACATCCCCTCCGAAGGATGGTATATCTCCTATACAACCCTCGCCTAAGGTTGTATAGCTTCCGCGCATACACTGATATACAAGCCGCTGGAAGATGTGTGAGGCGAGAACGCGGTTTCCGTTGGAATGGTCACCAATCCAAGTACTAACCGCGCCTGTCGTTGCTTTACATCGCATACCGAAGTATGTACATAGTAAAGACGCACCTACGCTCGCCCCAAGTTAGCGGTTGAAATGTAAAGTTAATAGGGGCAATAGGATAGAGTGCTGGGTGGTGAGAATCACAAGAGAGAGAAGACTGTCATCAGCAATATATGTTACATTATTAATGAAAAACCATTACACTATGTAATAAATTTGTACAACGATGGAATGAAATTAAAATAAAAGATTTACTGAAAAATATGTTTTAATTTAGATGCTCAAAATGTTGTACATTATTATTATTCTGACTCTAATTTCCATGTCTTCTCTGTGTGTTGGTGGAGTCCTATAAATTTTTTTTTCTTGAGGTGGCGTATGGTCTGGTGACCTTGCAGGCCATCTAACAAGGCCATTTGTTCTCATCTAGTTTTCTCTAAACCTTTCATTTAAATAATTCACAACTCTGCAGTTATGTGTGGAGCCCTATCCCGTTGAAAAATTATTGGGTTAACATTAGATCCAAAAAATCTTAATTCTGATTTTGCAAAAACTACTTTGGCCGAATAATTCTTCTGCCAATTACCCCCAGCCATACATCAAAACTGAACCGCTCCTGATATGCACTTTCTCTCATATTTCTGGGGTTTTCTTGTGCCCAATAACGGGTGATATTACGATGGAATAATTTCAAATTAGTGAACCTGAATATTTGTTGATGAAAATTATTATCCAAATTCTGTCTGTTCAAAAACCAATTGCAGTAGTCTAATCTTCTTTAAAAATCATTTTCATATGAATGGTGGTGTGCTTGTGTGACTTAAATTTATGTTTTTTCAAAATGTGTCGAGCAGTTTCCCGATTTACACCAGTTTGGCCATCAATATGATCTAAATCTTGGGATCTGCTTGCACAATTGTCAGTAAATTAGTTTCCGACTCTTCATCGGTAATAAAATTATTTTCAGGTACATTTGGTTCTCTTCTAAATTGCTGTTTAACTCTTACAAAATTGTTGTACGGTGGATGATTTCTTTCGGGAAATCCTTCACATAACTGAGCAGCCCGTTTGATATTTTTGTTATATTCGCCATATATTAATAGCATATACCTCATTTTTCATTTCTTGAATACATGATAAAATACAGTTTAAAATGTGCTAACTAGGTGTAATTTAACAATAAATGCTTATTAAATTCTTGTCAAGTAAACAATTCTTAATTGTCAAATCAAAATGGCGCGTCTTTCTTTATTTTATTTTTTTTTCCACCGCCTGCCTACTAAATATTTTTGTTGCAGTAAGTAGTAACAATGTTCATTACTATGCAATTATTTTCGATACTAATTTTAATGAAGAAAGGAAATAAGATAGGTACAGCAATTGTACTGAACAAAAATATAAGATAAATGAGTATTTCTTAAGTAGGTCAAATGAAAAAATGGCGTTCCTATCTTGATTTTTATGATATTGTGGGTTCAGCTACTGATTATGTCCAAAAGAATATGAGATACAAAGTTGCGTACCAGAGATCTTTCGATAACATGGCACACTAAGCTTCAATATCTGCCAAAGTTCATATCAGAGTACCATTTAAATAACAGATTTTGGGTCACTTCCGCTGAAACCGAAAGTTGAAGAAAATGTTTGATTGGCTCAAAACAAGGACAATTATGTAATACGCAACCCTTAACCTCTCACAGAGCAAAGTTACAGAGTGTTACATTTCTCCTGTATCATCCAGTGTAAAGATATACTTTCACAAAGTTGATGATAATTCGGATTTTTGTCTGCGTTGAATGCTTTGAAAGATTTCTGCCATCTTAATGTGGCCTTCAGCAGAAACCGACAAGATGACAGAAACGTCAAACATTCAAAATAGTCAATTTAGAAGACAACTCAGAAGCAATTTTACAACTTACTTTGATTTTTTTTTTTTTTAATTTTATTGTATAATTTTTAAATGATTAAGTAAATAATAACATTTACATGTTAATATTCTTGTACTGTGCATATCAGCAAAAAATGTGAAAAAACATTCGAAATATGCAACACCATCCGTGGGACTTTCTTGGCCACCCTGTATTATGGCATCTAACCAACAACTGCTGCTACGAATTTATGAGCTTTACTTATTGTCCTTTTACAAAAAAATCGAATTAAAAGTGCAGTAACCTTTCCAAAATAGCCGTGATGTCTGATGTCTTGAATGTCTTCCTAGACATTAATATTATAATGAGGGGCTTTGTATTTGCCATAAACAATAATTATTATTTAAGTTCCGCTCAATTGGCTGTAAAATTACTGTTCATAGGAACGGTTACCTGAATTCTAAGTCTATCACAATGAATAGAAATGAAATAGAGATATTGTATGTAAATAAACATTGAAAAATATCTTCAGGATCATTTAACCTGGATCCACTTCAGCGTAAAAATATTTTGACGATGGTAATATTCTTACCACCGCATCACGGTAAATATTCAGACTGTGGTAGAAGTGGAACGTGGTGTACATTGTTTATTGTGGAACTGTTTGGTATATTTTTAAACAATAGTTACAGTTTTTGTCGAATTTTCCAAAGTATTAATTTAAAAATTGTGAAAGGGAGACCTACGGTGGACATTTATATACAGGGTGAGTCATATTTTTGTGCATAACTTCCAAGATTGATGGAAGATATCGTAATAATGGACGATGTGGACACACTGTATAATAGTTCAAATATGCTTTTAAAGGGCGGAATATTAAAACATAATATTTTTAGTCGCAAACTCCTCTATAAAAGCCTTATTTTACTATAACGAACGTAACTAGACTGCAACCAACAGCTACTGTCCAGGCTATGTGCCCCGCCGAGCGCTGAATTACAAATTACAAGCCTGGCGCGTTAAGTGTAATAATTGCATATTACCATAAAAACGCTAATGCTTCGATTGCAACAAACACCAGCCGAAAGACTGATCCTACTTAAAGGAGCTCTCGTGCCAGTCGTCACACACCACTTATAGACTGCAGTTTCGAGCTGTTGGCTCTCGTCAGTGCAAGGTAGGCATGTGACGACCGACACGAGGATCACTTGACCATTTAGTACATTTCGGTATCTTTGGGATAGCGACGTGTAAAATAGTCAGCAGGCGCCATCTAGCGGTCCAGCGTCTGTTGCAATCGAAAAATAAATAGACTGACTGACTTATGTCTTGTTTTTATGTTTGTGTTTTTACTCACATATGATGAATTTCTACATCTGGTAATGATTTAAGGGTATCTGGAATATCATTATATATATGAGGAGCATTATAGGAGAAAGATCTCGTAAATAACGTTGAATGAAAGCGAGGTAGTGACAGCTGACGAAGACATCTACTGTGAACATTGTACCTGAAACTGAGTTTTTCTCTAAGATATGGTGGTGATGAGGTATTCAGTAAAGAATGTATAAAAATAGATAGATGATATTTATATAAGTTTTCCACTTTAAGCCAATTTAGTTCTTTTATTTTATGAGATATATGGTCGAACTTTTTTAATCTGAATACGTATCTACAACAACTGTTCATTACTTTTTGTAAACGATATTTAGTAACCTGGTCTAAGCATGAGTAGTAAACTATGTTACAGTAGTTTAAAATAGGTAATACTAGACTTTCGCAGAGCTTTTTTCTCATTTTAAAGTTTATGATGCTAATATTAGCATATAACAGTTTTAGACTAAGATAACATTTTTTTATTACAGATGATACATGACTTTGGAATCTCAAATTAGTGTCAAATAATAAGCCCAAGTTCTTGGCAGAGTTTACAGCCGCTAAAGGCCTATCTTCAATTTTCAAATTCAAATTTAATGTCAAGTTTTGTCTATACTTATCAGAGCAGTATAAAATGAACGAACACTTACTTGAATTTAGTTTTAAGCTATTTTCATTAGCATAACGTGACATTGCGGAAAGATCTTCATTAATTTGTCGTGATGCTTGGTTTACTTCGTTCACTTTGAAAGAGTGAAACAATTGTGTATCATCAGCGAAGGCTTGCATATTCGTATATTCAGAACATTTAAATACATCGGCTGTATATATTAAAAATAGAAGCGGCCCCAAAACGGAACCCTGTGGTACGCCAGAAGTGATATTTGTTATGTCAGAATATTCATTATTTAGAAACACCATTTGTTTCCGATTTGCAAGATAAGATGAAAAAAAATTTACCGATGTGTTGTCAAAACCATAAAAGTTTAGCTTCGCGCATATTAGTGCGTGATCAAGAGTATCGAATGCTTTTGAAAAATCTAATAAAATTAATGCGCATGCCTCGCAATTGTCCAAAACATTTATGATGTTGTCGGTTATGTTTAGTAAAACTGAGGTGGTACTGTGCCCCTTCCTGTAGCCAGACTGTAAAGTTGAAACTATATTGTTTATTGTGACAAATTCGTAAATTTTCGGGTAAATTACCTTTTCTAGGACTTTTGATATAGCTGGTATAATGCTTATTGGTCTTAAGTCAGAGCATGATTTTGGATCATTTATTTTTGCCAATGGTTTTACAATCGATAGTTTCCAGCTTACAGGAAAGTAACCTACTTCTAAGCAGCAATTAATTAAATGTGTAAGATGTTTATATAATACAGGTAAGCAAATCTGCAACATTTGAGCTTTAATTCCATCAACCTCATACGCATTTGATTTAAGACTATTTACAATTTTAATAATGTCATCATAAGTTGCAAACGTAAATTGAAAGGATAAATTTTCATCAAATTTGTTCGTTGTAAAATAATTTACAGAGTTAGGACAATTATTTGGTGGACTGTAAACGGAGGTAAAATAGTCATTTATTTGGTTTGGATTTTGTAGATTATTAGGAATTTCGATGTAATTTTTTTGTTTTATGTTTAGAGTATTGATAGCCTTCCATAGTTTTTTTGTGTCATTGCAATTTTGGTTGTATGTCAAATAAGCTGCTTTCTCACGTTTGATGGCACTTAGAGTCATATTTCTGAGGCGTTTATATGTAATCCAGTCGTCGTAATTTTTTGTGCTTTTATACTTACTAAGGGCTCTGTTGCGTTCTTTCATCATTTCCTTAACGGCGTAAGTGAGCCATGGAGCGTATGGCTTTGTGACACGAGCAGTTTTAAATGGTGCATGTTTGTTAAATAACAGCTGGATATTTGATATGAGAAAATCTACTTTTGCTTCAATATCATTTATATAAACATTTAAGTATTACACACGAATTAAGTACATTTTCTGGTATTCTAAATACCTACGTATTTATTATTCAAACAATACTTATATATCAAATTATACCACAGCACTTATGTGTTCCTGATAGCTAAATTCGGTGATTTACTAATATTTCGTCTTTCGTGCCAACTAAATACGTGCAACCCACAATGCTTCAAGATGTTCTGTGAAAAATTTGTTGTATCTGGTACATATAAACATAAAATCGCGTCGCGATTACAGTTCGTACGGTCCTGTACGCCGAATCTGGTTCCTAGACTAATGTGGCTTCTGTGTTATGGAGAGGACGATATAATTCGATTACTTACAAATTTAGTCGCGATTGACTGGTGCGTGCAAACGCAGTCTTAAGTTTGCTTTAATTATTTTTTTTATTATTATAAGTTAATGGGATATTTTAAAACATAATTGCTTCATAGCCCACTTAAGAGACATTTTTTTTCATATTCTACAATGTTTATAATAACTAATTTTCTTCTGATGTTATGAGACGCGTTGAAAAGAGAATTAAGAACATTATTGAACTATCAATTATCCAATATGGCGTTCATAGGAGACATCACTGTTAGTGGCATTAACTCAAAGAAATGATGATAGAGATTTTCTAGTAACGACAACGAAAGCGTCATAAAAAGTGCCCTATCAATGCACTTATTAAAATATTACCAGTCATCAAATTAGGCAGATTTTTAAAACGTACTTTTTCAGTTCTTTTGAAAATATTTCGAAAACGAAGATGGCTAGAAAAATTTTAAAAATTCATCGAAAAGGTCATAAAATTATTTAAAAGATATTCTAATTTAACTGTTTCCCTATCTGTAATAATAACCGAGATATTAACGCGTTCGCCCCCAATTTGGGACACAGCGTATTTATCACGGGTAGTAATTACTAGTAGTTATCTACGTTGCTATTCATGTCGTAAAGTTGTTATCAGTAATGGTACTATTGACTCGTATTTGCTGCGACAAATGATTTACAATATCAATAATCGCCATGGAAAAGCGTACGGTTTCGACGGACACAATTATACTACAATGTGCTTGACACATATTGAAAGGTGGAATTATTTGAATAACCATAAAGTACTTCCGCATCTGAAGCGAATGTTTAATGTTTGAGTCGAAAATCTGTCAATATTTATCTAGTATTTTCTATATCTATTCCATTTTAATCTATATTTTTATTGCGCCTTTCTACGCAAATGACTAACTTGCTGTTATTGACTAAAATCAATATGTCCTTACCTTGTACGTGGATGTATTTTTAAGAAAAAAAGAGTATAAACAAATAAATCAATCGACACTGACAATAGATGCTGTAATTTACTGTCCAAACACCCGATTACCGATCATTTGCAAGTGAGTTTAGAAGTTTAGATACGTCCTAATTATTGTGATATATAGTTTGAATGATATTTATTTAAATGTAATCTTTTCTGTGGAATGAATGCGTTAATGCTTCTAAAAATACGTTATATTTTTATTTTCCCTGCATCGCTGGACAGTTTTAAACTCTCCACAATAAAATTGTGAGAGATTACTAAAATTGGTTCAAAAACGAAAACTGAGATAACATCAAATCTTTACGTTTTGAGGTCCTAGGAACCCAAAAAAGTGGTTTTTGAAAAATGTCTGTGTGTGTGTATGTGTGTTAGCACGATAGCGCCGAAACTACTGAACGGATTTAAATGAAACTTTGCATGTGCGTTTCTTTAGTGTCCCAGAAGATCTGAAAAGGTTTTGGTTGAGTTCGGATTACGTTTAGTACCATTTTGACGCAACAAGTTGTTTATTTTATAATTACTTTCAATTTGCAATGGAACCGTTGAAAAGCAGTTAAAACTCTGATTTCAACGATATATCACACTTCCACCGTTTCGATTTGGTTTCCGTGAAAAAAATTAAAAACAAAGCAAATATGAAGCATAGATCGCATTTCTCATGATATGATCGATGCGCGTAGCCGTTACGTCGTGAAACTCGTCACATCACGTGTCAATTCACGTGTGAGGGTTTCTTCACTGCTCTAGAGGTAGAGCGGATTACGTTTAGTGCCGTTTTAAAATATATATACAGACAAATCGAAGAATTAAACTACAAATATTCCTCTAAAATCTAGTAAAATTACTGAAATGCTAATGTTTCATTTAACAAAGACAGCCGCGAGCGATCGGATTGCAATGAGCAAATTTTGACGATTGTCGTTGTCATCGTTTGTCATCCGATAACGTTGGTGTCATGTCATGTTAATAAGATTTCGGCATATTTGTAACTTTTAGTGACGGCACCAGTGGATTGTCACAAACTTTAAAGGTAGATGTAACAATATCAATATCATATGCTTTCTACGAAGGCGTAGAAGGGCCACCCTATTATTTTTATTGAAATTCCGACTTTGAACTCGGAATTCCGACTTTGAACACGGAATTCCGACTTTGAACTCAGAATTCCGACTTTAAACACGGAATTCCGACTTTGAACTCGGAATTCCGACTTTGAACTCGGAATTCCGACTTTGAACTCGGAATTCCGACTTTGAACTCGGAATTCCGATTTTAAACACGGAATTCCGACTTTGAACTCGGAATTCCGACTTTAAACACGGAATTCCGACTTTAAACACGGAATTCCGACTTCAAAGTCGGAATTCTTGTTTTAATCTACGTTATGTAACAGTTCAGTGGAAGAGTATACCTCTGTATTAGTAAATGTGGATTAGGACGGGCAATCGAGACAACATTAGATGCATACCAATTCATAAGCTTGTAGAAATTCATGGTACTGAATTATGTAATATACTTCCGGCGGCTCACATACTAACCGGATGCGATTACACGAGCAAAATTGGTTCGAAAAAATCAATTTTAAAAATTAATCAAACACAGTTTTTAAAAAATTTCGCTTTAAGTCCTATAGAATCTTGTACGGCACAGGCTGAAGAATTTCTTGTGTTAACGATAAAGCCTAGTTCATCTTGTAAAACGTTTGATCAACTGAGGGCTTGGTTTTATTATAACTCCAAAAATTTTGTTCCAGAGAATTTATCACCAACCTCATTCACTTGTGCCGATCATATTAAAAGAGCATACTATTGTTGATTTGTATTTTAATTGTGATAGAGGAATTAACTATGATCCATTAGATGTCACTAAATACGGTTTTGAACTAGAAGCAGATAACGAATTTTTAAAACCAATTTGTAATTTACGTTGCGTTACGGAGTGTTTTCTTTTGATGTGCTCTTGTAAAACAGAATGTGAGAAAAAATGTTGCACTTGTAAAAAAAATGAGTGCTTTGTTCAAATTTCTGCAAATGCAATAATTTTAATTTGTGTAAAAACAAATAATTAAATTTCAATTTACAATCACCGCAAAGATCTTATTTTGTTTTATAACATAAAAACCAAAATTTAATGTATAAAATCATCTCTTCTACATATTTATTACAACTAATGCAACTAACATACGTTTCAAATGTGTTGAGCCCTCACTTTAATCGCGAATATTTCAAAAATGCAGTGGCAAAAAAACTAAAAATAAGATATGTTCATTTTATGTATTTTGTAAACTACTCACTGAATTTGAATAACTTGAGTTTAAACATTTATGAAGATTATTTAATTTTTACCACTAAATGTACTCACTTTTAACACGGAACTTTCGTAAAATTAAATTTTAGATGATCATTTTTCGAAATTCACCAATTATTTGATGTAAAATTTTGTAGTGGTATGAAGGAATATCCTTTTTAATGTGATAATGTTTTTTTTGTCCAAATCATTCGTTGTTATTTACAAAAATCATGTCTTCAGTTAAATGGCGAAAATGGGATATTTTTCAATATAACTTCATCAACGTAAGTTATTCAAATTTTAAATGCTAGTTTGCAATATGCACACAATGGAAACGTGATTTAAAAAAAAACCGCTACTCCATTTATGAAATATTCACGGTTAAAGTGAAGGCTCAATACATTTTTTTTTTTTAATTATTTCATAGCAAATTTAAAACCTATTCTAATCTATATACAGAGTATTTAGCAAATATTTTGATTTGTACTTCACTTGAGTTGGGTACCATCCACTGATGGTTCTGCATTTTCACTTAGTCCGGTAGGTCTTCTGACCACGTTGTTTTTAATCTTCTTTTATCTAACGGTAGCTGATACAGTTGGTTTATGTTTGGATTACTGTGGGCAGTATCCCGCTCTTTTGCTTTATTAGCGTGGAGGGTAATAACATCCTTTATGGAGGAAATTCCAAGATCGTTGTGGAGGGTAGTTGCGTTGGACACATATCATGGAGCGTCTGCTAACATGCGGAGTGCTTTTGATTGCAAGGTTTGTAGTCTCTTTTTATTGGAAGATTTGCTGCAGCCCCAAAGTTCGATCCCGTAAGTCCAGATTGGAAAATAAGTATTTTGTTTTTCAATGACAACTGCGACTTTTTACCTACCCACCAATACATTTGTTTGACTTTTAAGTTCAGTTTAGTTCTTTTAGCCTTGTTGTGGCTTTTCTAAGTAAGCTTCTGGTCCAAGTGGAGTCCTAGATATTTGACTTCCGATTTCACTGGGATTGGAATATTATTTAAATAAACTTGCGGGCATATAGTCCATCTCGTGGTAAATGTGATTCTTATTATATTAAGTCCGTTATCTTAAAAGATACGAAAAAAATTGACAAGAGCTTTTATCTTTCAGCGTAAAATTTGTAGTTGAACTAAAAAAAGAAAATTAAAATCGGATCAGCGGTTGCGGAGATAGAGTGCACATCCGGTTTGGCATAAAAACCAATATGGCGAACTTCCTCCCACTTTTCGGGATGTCCACCTTCTGGATTCCTGACCTACATATTTCCCTAATTAAGATTCTGAAGTCAAAATCCGTACATTCAATGGGTCAATGAAATCCTTGTCAGGGGAAGGTCTATAAGTTTTGTAAACAAATTTAATACTTATGATCTAATTGTTCTGGATGTAGATATCAGGTGTGTAGTGGGCCCTGAATTTTATAACGGTACGAAATTTCTGTAAATTCGAACATATTCGTTTGTACACATGCTGTCATATTTTCATTCAACATTCCCTATTGAATTATTACGATTTTGTTTTCCCTTACGTTTTGTACCTTTTTCAATAAATAAATACACATTGTTTCATTAAATTTGAATTTGTGTTTCAAAAAATTATTGAAATGTTTAACGGCACTTTCCTCGAAAACGGTTGAAGTACATTACATAACTCAGTATCATGAATTTCTACAAGCTTATGAATTGGTGTGCATCTAATGTTGCCTCTATTGCCCGTTCTAAGCCATCTTTCTAACTTGTTGCATTTTCGAAAATGATGTAAAATAATATAAATACATCTGTGTCCGAAGATAAAATAACTGCTCGAAACTCAGTTGAATGAATTAAATTTTATGATTAGCCTCTTTTGTACCTTTTTCAATAAATAAATACACATTGTTTCATTAAATTTGAATTTGTCTTTAAAAAAATTATTGAAATGTTTAACGGCACTTTCCTCGAAAACGGTCGAAGTACATTACATAACTCAGTATCATGAATTTCTACAAGCTTATGAATTGGTGTGCATCTAATGTTGCCTCTATTGCCCGTTCTAAGCCATCTTTCTAACTTGTTGCATTTTCGAAAATGATGTAAAATAATATAAATACATCTGTGTCCGAAGATAAAATAACTGCTCGAACCTCAGTTGAATGAATTAAATTTTATGATTAGCCTCTTCAAGATTTTTTAAAAGTAATACATTTTCTAAGCTAGAATAGTTGAAAGAATTAATTCCATTTTTTGGAACATACATACAGGGATATACGGAATTATTTTCATCATTTTCAAACGAACTAAGACATAGGTACATCATAATTTAAAAAACTTGTAATACAGTGACTAATAAGATGAGGTATACTCTTCCACGACCGAAGGGAGAACTGAACTGTTACGTAGATTAAAACAGGAATTCCGACTTTAAAGTCGGAATTCCGAGTTCAAAGTCGGAATTCCGTGTTTAAAGTCGGAATTCCGAGTTTAAAGTCGGAATTCCGTGTTTAAAGTCGGAATTCCGAGTTCAAAGTCGGAATTCCGAGTTCAAAGTCGGAATTTCAATAAAAATAATAGGGTGGCCCTTCTACGCCTTCGTAGCTTTCTGTACCTTCGTTGGTGAATTTATTATTGATTATCACTTTACCAATGTCCAGTTTGTTGCTTTACAAATCTGTAGTATTTAGGATAACTAGACTTTCTTAGTCGTTCAAGTGATGTTGTTGATATCCTAATAGTATATTATTCAACGAGCGATAATGTAGGTAATAACTCGCATAGATGATTGTAAATTCATTAAGTTGAGGGTTTTTTTAGTGCCCCAGAAAATCGGAAAAGGTTTTGGATGAGATCGGATTACGTTTAGTGCCGTTTTGTCACACAATTTAATGCTCTTTTCGGCTTCAAAGATCCACCGAGTGGGGAGGTTCCAACCGCTTCCAGTAGCTGCCGATTTTTTTTTTGTAAATTTGTAATTGTAGTAGTGAAACAAAGATATGAAAAAGATGAGGTAGTACGACTTGCGTTTCATTGAAGAGCCGTTGACAGTACCGAAAGAAGTTATTAAAATAATGCTTAGTTCAAATGTGCTTTTAGAGGGCGGAATATTAAAACATAATATTTTTAGTCGCAAACTCCTCTATAAAGTCCTTATTTTTACTATAAGGAACGTAACCAGACTGCAACCAACAGCTACTCTCCGAGCTATGTGCCCCGCCGAGCGCTGAATTACAAGTTAGAAGCCTGGCGCGTTAAGTGTAATAATTGCATATTACCATCAAAACGCTAATGCTTCGATTGCAACAAATACCAGTCGAAAGACTGAGAGAGCTTCTTTAAGTAGGATCAGTCTTTCGGCTGATGGCACCTGCAGTTTATTTTACATGTCGCTATCGTAAAGATACCGAAATGTATCAAGTAGTCAAGGGATCCTCGTGTCGGTCGTTACATGCCTACCTTGCACTGACGAGATCCAACAGCTCGAAACTGCAGTCTGCAAGTGGTCTGGGACGACTGGCACGAGAGCTCCTTTAAGTCAGTCTTTCGGCTGGTGTTTGTTGCAATCGAAGCATTAGCGTTTTGATGGTAATATGCAATTATTACACTTAACGCGTCAGACTTGTAACTTGTAATTCAGCTCTCGGCGGGGCATATAGCCCGGAGAGTAGCTGTTGGTTGCAGTCTGGTTACATTCCTTATAGTACATAAGGATTTTATAGAGGAGTTTGCGACTAAAAATATTATGTTTTAATTCTCCCATCTTATGTATGTAAAATTCTGCATGTGACCACATGGTAATAAAATATTTTTTACTATTTTTCTTTTGGCAATTTAGTTCGAATATGAAAATATTATGTTTTAAAAATAATGAATGAGAAGAATGAAATGTAGGATTTATCTGCTCCCTGTATAAAAGGGATCAGGAGGTGCATCAGCTAGGGGATAATGCTGTTAAACATTACCTACAAAGTTCTGGCATATATCCTGTCAGGACATATTTGAACATATGCTGCGCGTATGATGGGAGAATGCCAGTGTGGGTTTACATCGGACCCCTCCACAACCAACCATATTTCCGTATTAAGAGAAAATTTGGGAATATAACGTTGATAGCTTTCATTTTTTCGTTGATTTTAAAGCTGCATCTTGCACAATACTCTGAGTAAGTTAAAAAGTATTAGAAATATGTAATTATATTAAGAGATAAATATAAATAATATTAAAGGCCTGACAGACCTGTCTGCTCTAAGATATGTAAATATGTTGGAACAGATTGATTTCCACTCATAAATTAACGTACCGACTAGGGAAAAGGATAATAGTATTTCGATAACAGCAGCACATTTTGACTAAAATAAATTTAAGGGAACAAATAAACTGTCTACCAGTACTGCATAATAACAAATTGCTACGAATTACACGTACATGAACAAATAGATACGTTGGATCTTAATGATTATCAGATATTACGTAACGAAATCACTTGGGCTACTGTAGCGTAGCAGATACCGTAGGCACTGACTTACCCGGAAAGTGATGTACGTGCCTACGATAAAATTTCTCTAGCTCAGACTATCTCAGGGCGTTAAGCCCAAGCTTACATAAACTATGATAAATTATTAGTTTACTTACTTAACAAACACTGAGTTTTTTCCATATGTAGTGGTCGCAGACGAAATAATGACACTTTCTTTAAAAATGAAATGCACTATATTATTCAATGTACAAAATTGGTTCACTAGCATATAACCTAGCGATGTTCACAAGGTGTGGCAAATTTCTCGATTAATAAGTTATAACACATTCATAAAATGCCCCTTGTAGCTACACATCGGATTACAATATGATCATCAATTGTCATAAATTCTGCCACAAAGGTTTGATTTAAAGAACCTCCTTAATATAAATGCATAAAATCTTTAAAAATATGTACAAGTTAAAAATATGCAAAAGTATGAATTGAAAATCCAGCCGAACCACTGAAGGTGGTCCCCGGTAAGTAAAACTAATAAACAACACAAAACAACACACTTATTCAGGGTGGTACGATACCGAGTCCGGACGTGGAAGAACTGTAGCCCTACAGAGATGTCTTCGGGACACAAAAAATGGACCCAAG
This sequence comes from Leptura quadrifasciata, assembly GCA_963675555.1. Lineage (NCBI taxonomy): Eukaryota > Metazoa > Arthropoda > Insecta > Coleoptera > Cerambycidae > Leptura > Leptura quadrifasciata. The sequence goes on along the minus strand of OY776680.1, from coordinate 34,851,902 downwards.
GATGGGGTTGATTGTAGCCTCACCAGCCCTGGAACCTTCCACTGTGTGTGGATTCCCCGTCCGTGGAACTTCACTGACGTATGTAGAAGCCCCGTCCGTGGAACCCTAAAGATATCACGATTTAAATTTACAAAGTCAGAAATGCACGTGAAGCGTGCTTAATGTGAGCAATTCTGACATAACCTACAAATGAAACATAATTTACCTCACTGATGAGGGAACAATCCACCAAAACTCCTGGAAGCCACAGTCGGATAAATGGGGTCGAGTCCGCCTTTCAGGTTGACACGGTATTTCCACAGGAAAGCCTTGTGTAATTTAATATCCTGCTTCCGCAGATAAAATTTACTCACAAACACAAAATATTCCGCTAAACGGAACAACAACAGATTGAGGAAATTTTCTTGAGTTGGTTATTCTAAAATCCACGAGGATGCCTTGGATAAAACCGAGGTTGGAAGAATTACCAACTAATTACTAGCAACCACGCCAACCAAAAAAAAATGGTTGCCTACCCGGTTTCCGTTTCTCTTTGCTGTTCACGTGTCGCCCTCCCGTGGAGAATAACGAAATGTGTTTCGGACGTGTAGCAGTTGTTATAATGCGGCCCACAAAACGCTAAAGCGTATGGTGGGTCGCATACGCTAGAGGTCCGTAACAAAATGACCACTAATCAATATTTTTAAATCTAGAACTCGAAAATAATGAAAAGCTAAAACCAATCGAGATAAAAAAAATAAAAAAATAATACTAGATACAAGTATTGAAAGGAGTCGGGCAAATAAATTGGGAGGAATTATACAGGGAAAGTAATTCCAACAATGCGGCTAACATCTTCTATGACAACATATAAAACCCTGCACTAGACACACGGTAAAAGTTATAACGGGTGTCTCAATAAGAGCGCCGAATTTAATGTAAAAAAACACTTTTTTTAAATTAAGCGAATATTTATATTTCTACGTGAAGGGGAATAGAACATGAAACACGACATCCGTCAAATGGCCACCACGAGACCTCTGGCACACGGTCATTCTCTTCATAAAATTCTGGATAACTTTTTCGCATATCTGTGGCGTTATTTCCGCAATAACGGTCTGTATCTCTTCTTTAAGGCGTTCAATTGTTTGTGGCTTATTCTCATCACCTTGTCCCTCAGATAACCCCAAAGAAAGTAATTCATCGGCGTTAAATCGCACGACCTTGGTGGCCAATGTTGATCGCCAAACCGAGAAATGACACGGTGTGGAAACCTGGTCCGCAGTAACGCCATTGTTTCGAGAGCTGTGTGGCAGGTCGCACCGTCTTTTGGAAAAACATATCATCCGCATCAATTCGATCCAATTTGGGCCATAAAACCTCGGTTAACATTTCGCGATACCGCACACCATTGCCAGTTAGCGTATTTCCAGCCGTATTTTGGAAGAAATACGGTCCAATCACTCCGTCAGTCCTAAATGCGCACCAAACAGTTACTCGTGGTGGATGCATTGGTTCTCCAACATTACACGAGGATTTTCAGCACCCCAAATTCTGCAGTTTACATACTCGTTTAGTTGAAAATGTGCCTCATCGGAGAAAATGATTTTTTTAGAGAAATCCGCATCAATTTCATGGTGCTCCAGCACTCAATCAACGAATCCACGTCGCTGCGCATCATCCCTTGGCTTGATTTCTTGCGTCAATTGAATCTTATATGCGTGCAAATGAAGATCTTTTGTTAAAATTAGTTGCAAAGTGGGTCTGGTAATATTCAATTCTTGATCACGATGCCAAATGGAAGTGTTTCGATTCTCGGCCACACTTTCTCTCACTGCGGCTATGTTTTCGAGCGATCGACAAGGACGGCGACGAACAATGGTCTTCTCGTTCATCAACGTAAATTTTGTCTCAATTTTGTTAATAAACGGCGAACTGTCGACTCATTTGGTGCATTGCTGCGACCGAAAATTGCACGTAACGCAAACTGCGAAATGTCTCTGCAATACTTTACCACTTTTGTAGTGAGTTTTCACAATAATTAAACGTTGCTCGTTTGAATAGTCCTGCATTCCTGCATGACTTCTAATAATCACGTGGTTTGTACATGGCAACTGTCAACAAATGGACACGGAATTAATTACACAAACCAAGTGGCGGCACATTCAAATCCGGCGCTCTTGTTCAGACACCATTTCCAGTTGTTTGAGCTAAAACCGGCTGAAATGTATTCGTTGGAACATTCCAAACAAAAGTTCTTATGTGGAGTAGGTCCAAAAAGCCAATTCGATTTCAAGTTACGAACACTTGAAGGTCAAGTAATGATTATTCATTTACTTAAGGGTTTTTAATTTCCAAGTGCTATAGAACTCTGTGTTGAGGTTTCAGAGTAACTGACCACAACAAAATTTCTAAGAAAATGAGTAAGCTACATTGTGATGACCTTGATTTTGACCTCTAGCAATATTTTCAAAATCATTTGATTCGTAATAGCTATTTATGTATCAAATCCGTAATCCAAAGCTTTATTAAACAAGTCCGGTTTAAGATAAAGGGGGCGAGTTTAATAAAACCTTATTATGGACGAGTTGCATATAAAGCTTTATGCCCGACTGCTAAATTTGGCTTATTACGGAAAAAAATTAATTCAATGACATTTTTATGACTTGTACATATTAATTTGAAAACTTCTAAATCTGGCATAATTAATAGTAAAATAAAGTAACTTTATTTTACTAGTACAATAAAGAGGTACTTTATAGCCGCAAAACTATATCATAAACAGTCCTTTAGAAGGTGGTCGGACATAAACTCTTTTTTTTTTTCAATAAAATCAATATTTTGCACCTTGAATTCAGAAAAAACTCATAATCTCACTTTAAGGTATAATCTTTCGAGAAAAGTTACCTATATACAAGGAGAGGATATTAACCCATGAAGATCATTTGAAAGTCAGAAAAGTTAGAAAATAGTTAGAAACTGATTGCTGATTTAGTAAGAACTTACCTAGATAAAGGTTGTAGGAAGTCAAATAAAGTAACTTCTAGTGACCCCAACGTTGAAACCTTCATGGGTTAATATCCTATTGTATATAGCTTTTTCTTGAAAGATTTATCAGCGTGCTAAAGCGTCTGGCTAGCAAACTGAGTATGCCTAACGAAGTGGATTCGAGGCTCGCAAGGCGAAACAATTTTTCATTAAAAAAATTGCTTGAAGAGTAGTTCGTACTACGCAATAAACTCTGGGGCCTCAGCTCTCTTTACCTAGCACAAGATCCTTGACACCTTCCAGGGGGTTACTTCGGTAACTTGAGAGGCGGTTAAGAAAATATTTTTTTGTCGTGTCCTTTGTGCGGGGTCCTTTAATAATAAAGGAAACAACAACAATAGTTAATATTACAAATAAAAACAGTAAACTTAATCCGTGGATGTTCTAAGGGATACTTAGTTCTATTGCAAAACGTGTTAAATTCAAACTAATAAAAAGCAAAGAAAACAGAAAAAGTTACAAATCGTAACAAATAAATTATCAAAGCAATATACAACGAATTGTAAATAACCAGAGGAGAACTACAGAAGAAGAACAGCAACAACCAACAACGTATGCATGCCTACGCTACGTCGAGCAAGTCACAGATAGGCTGAAAAAGATTTTATTCAAAAAGAAAGTAGGTGTACGGTTTCGAACAGTGAAGAAAATACAGCAGATGCTTCCCTCAATCAAAAACCCTGTCCCCAAACTGTTATCAAAAGGTGTCTACCAGTTGAAGTGCACATGTGGTAAGAGCTACATCGGACAAACAGGACGGAGTATCCAGTGCAGAATCAAAGAACACCTGAGAAATACCAGATTTGGATACACGGATAGGTCGGCGATAGCAGAACATGTCCATAATAACGAGAGCCATAAAATCGATTACGAGGACGTCAATATATTAAAAAGGAATACGCGCTATTATCCGCGAATCATTAGGGAATCACTGGAAATTTTGAAAAACGTGAACAACTTTAACAGAGAGGATGAGTATCGACTTAGTAACACGTGGGGACTGGTATTGCCAAGTACTAGCACCGTAGTAAGTCACGGTCAACCAAACACGACGAATGAGCAGCGAAGCAAACCAAGCACAACCAATGACCAGCGAAGCGAAGCGGCGCCTAGGTATATAACGAGGAGTGTAACACAACAAATTCAGTGTTTAGAATCCTTCTGAAGAAGCTGACAGGATGATCAGCGAAATGTCAAGTCAAGTTCGACGACCACGGCAAGACCCGGAAGAAACTACTTCACTATACTAACTAACATCAAATCGAACAAAAGTCATCTTCGTAGATTTACAAAAGGCCTGACACAGTGTCTCATATTCAGCTGTTAAATAAACTAGACTAAATAGGTATCAGAGGGAAAGTATATGATTTATTTAAAGACTATCTAGCCAACAGACCACAGCAAGTCAAAATAGATAACGCTCACAACGCTACAAATGTAGTAAGAACTAGGGTTCCTCAAGGAACTATCTTAGATCCTAGCTTGCTTATTCGATATATGTATAGATGATATTTTACAGTAAAATTATTCATGCAACATTATATCATATGAGACACCAATCTTCTTAAGCTAAACATTACAAAAACTAGATATTATCTACTTTTACCTTTATACTTGAACCCATTGTAATAAACTAATCGGTTAACGACTGCTGCCACTATAAAATACCCAGGACTAGTCTTAGACCTACCTTTGAAATGGTGAAATCGTACCGACTATTTAAATGGAAGAATACGGAAACTGATCTATAAATCTACAACCTAAAAAGCATATTAAACGACAAAACTCTGCTAAGTAGTCACATACAACAGCCTAGTTGAATCCATAATTAGATATGACATCAGTATGGGGTTCTGCTTGTAAAGTAATTCTACGACCTTTACAGATACAAAACTACATCCTTAGATTAATTTTTAATAACGAAAAGCAGAAAAATTACTCAATTTCTCAAGAAGGAACTCTCGAGGAACTCAATTACTCGACGTGGCGGGCTTATACAATGTACATGCATGCTGCTATAGCCAATGCACATATCAAGAAGGAAACTCTTGGATCCATTGTTGAACATCAATATGAAACAAAAATTAGGGCAAACAACGCGTATAATGTACCATTTTATAATTAATAAAATCTCTCAAAAATGCATAAAACGCAACGAAATCGAGTTATATAATAAACTTCCACCACATATCAAAAAATGAGAAAAAAGCGTTTAAGGATAGAAACTAAAACATATTATCTGATAGACAACTACACTATACTTCCTACCCATGTTATCTGATATAACACAAATTAATACAAAATACCGAGAAAGCACGATGTTTGGTCACAAAGTTTATCATTAGTTTTAGGAGCTATTATTGTCCTCTGTAATGAAATTTCGTTGCAGAACACAATAAAAATTATACTATTTAGTTGGTAGTTAACTATTTAGTTTAATTTTTTTATTTAATTAATTATTATTATTAAAATTGGAGGTTATAAAAATATTCTTCTTTCTTACTTTATATTATACATACATATACTTTAATTTCACATTTTAATTTTATTAATAATTGTATTTCTTTCACACACACGAACCTTAAATATGTTGCATACCCTATTGTAGAATATTAATAGAAATTACTAATAATGCGAATAATATTTTACCGAGGTTTTATTGTATGTTTATCTTAATAATGATAGTATAAATTGAGATAATCAGTATCAATAATAACTATGCTATATGAATCTTTTTCTTTTTGTTTCAGATGAAGGAACTAACCACAATCAAATCGCACGGTTAAAAATTAATGTAGACACTAAAAACGAATCTTTAACAAATAAAATGAAAACGAAATCCAGTGATGAGCCTTGTAGCAAATTATGTTGAAAAGTTTAAATTTTTTAATAGGGAATTTTAAATTGTTGTGTTTCGTTAAATGTTAGTGATTAGTTTCTGTTAAAAAAGTGTCTGTGCGTGATTAGTACAAGTGGGAGAATGGATGAATACGACGGCCCTGGTAAAGTCATAAGGGCTAGATCCTTGAAACGAGGAAAAATTGAAGAGCGCATCACGGATAGGGTGAGTTTTTCATATTATTTCACATAGAAGAAGGTGTCCTTATTATAAAAACAAGGACGTGTTGTATGTGTATGTTCGTAGAGTATGGCGCATTTTTAAAGAACCTCAATTATTCAAAAGTGCTATTGAAACTACAAGAATACTAATCACTTCAATGACTTCAGAATAGGATAGACAAAGCATGTCCTATACATCAACACATGAGTTGTTGTGTTTCCCACTATCTGATACATTCTATTATTAAAAAAGGATGGAGATAGTTTTGTTTATGTTTTGGAACTCGTTGCCAGTGGTGTGTATATGTTAAAGGCGGTGATTATTTCGTATAATTAATATATTAATTTCTCTTCTAGTTTGACTTCAAAGTAATATGAATAACATTGCTTTTTTATTAAATGATTTATTTAAATATTAAATTTACAATTATAAATTGGTATAGATATATGTCGCATAAACAAAATGAATAATACAGTTTTCCTTTTACTGCATTACTAACCCAAAAAATAAAAACGTGTTATAATTATTCCCATCATGTACCACTTCTTTTTAAATGATAACTTACCCAACTTGTACATTTTCCTTAGATGAACTTGGTAAGTCAGATACTGCAAATTCTTTAAGAACAACTCGGCCACTGGGACTTGTGAAATCATCTGATGAGAAGTGGAGCACACAACACTATCTTCAGGGATATTTTCATTTCCTAAATGTTTCAAAATGCGACAGACCCATATTTTTCGGCGTTTAATATTCCTTGGAATTCTACAAATAATATAATACTGCACTTTTAAATAATATCTTTTCATTTTGCCCTTCAACTTTATTTTCATTTAACTAACTATATTACTCAATTTTAAAACATAAAAACATTTTCTATACTTCCAATATTATTGCACTGAATATTTACAATTTTGCTTATTTGTCGTTCCAACCCGAAGTTACGCTTATGAGATAATTTCACCTACCTGTGAAAAGATCGATTAACTCCAATTTTAAAGAGACATCTACATACAACACAATATTTTCCCATTGTTTATTCACAATAACAAATTCTGTCTTTAAAAACACTACAAAACTACTGTAATTACAACGTTTAACTTCGGTTTATCACAAACACTTTAATGGCGGCCAACGCTGCAACTGAATTGTAAACAAAACGTGTTGAGAGGGACTGCGTGCGCATATACCCACGTGCCTTTAGCCGATAGACTGCTGAGTACCAGTATTTATTTTTAAGGCAATGTAAACAAATAAATGATACACAACAAACCAAGAGGATGCTTTGTCTATCCTATTCTGAAGTCATTGAATCACTTGATGTTATAGTTTTTGTGATAAAGCTACTCTATCCAGGGTGGTATAGATACGGATTCCTTTTATATTTAAATATGTGATTTTTTTTGATTATCCAAATTGATTGACTTAGATAGAGGTTGCCAATGTGTCTTGTATATTAAACGTTACCTTCTCTCCTCCTGCCCAAATTTTGTTATTATTTATAGTGGTAGATTAGTGTGTAACAGTTGGACATTAGGGGCGGACGTTCCCCATTTAAAAAGATGATTTCGTAATTCGACAATTTCTCCTACATCTCTGAACCGATTAAAAAAAAAATTGATAGGCCTTAGAGCACACTCGATAGATAGTCCAGGCAAATAAACGGAAAAGTTGGACACTTCTGGGCCAGGGCGAAAAGACATTCCCCTCCACCGCTTTTTGGGGCGAGGAATTGATTGCAATAGGTCCGAGGGTGAAAAAACCTGCCTTCATCCCCTATTGGCAAAAAACCACCTCCCAAAATAGGTTTTCCTTGGTGTAGCAAGTGGTATCGGAGTTTTTGTGCTGAATTTTTCCTGTAAAAGTGATTTTTGATGCGGGGCCACCGCGAGGGGGAGTGAAAATCACCCTTTTGAAGTATAAATCGGTCGTAACTAATTTCTTCGCGATGTTTGGAAGGATTGTAACTAAAAAAAAGGTCGAGGAGGATGAAGAAGATAAAATTTAACCACTTATTTCCAGTCAAGGGGGTGAAAACTACTCCCTGCAGGGATCACGGGCCTCCCTCATTTTTTCTGTCGGTTTTCCAAATGGAATTCAGTTGGGAGGTAGTTAAAATAGATGAGGGAATTAAAATTCGTTCATACATCCCTTATTTCCAGTCAAGAAGGTGAAAACTACCCCCTGCCGGGATCACGGGCCTCTTTCAATCTTCCTTTTCAGAGAACCGGAATTAGTGGTAGGAAATAATATTCGTTGGTGATTCATGTAAAGAAATATATTAGATTTTCCACAGAATATACGCAAACGATATACATATAATGTATTAGTGGTAGAAAATGATATTAGATGGTATTCATAAAAAGAAATATATTATATTTTCCACAGAATATACACAAACAATATATACCTATATACAGGGTGGGGCAATAGTGCGTCGGATCTCGATATCTCGAGTTCTACGATAGCTAGAAATTTTTTAAAAAATTGCAAGTAAACTAGATAAAAAAGTCTATAACTGGAAATTATTTTCAAACATGCAGGGCGGGCTAAGACGAAATTACAGGACCAAGTGCCTTTTCTTTTAAATGGAATGCTATGTATATCAGTACATTTTTTGAAGACTCTTACTAGGCTCTATTTATTCATTTCTATATTAGCATTGAATATCTCCCAACCACTTGGATGTAATGAATTTTTTTGCTGACATAATGCAATCTGCAGATGGATATTTAAAAAATCACCACAGTCACAATTATGGGTTCTAAGAAAAACAAGTGAATACCGGTTACGAGACATCTAATTAATATTTTTGAATCATTTTCATTTCCTAAAAATGTACAGGGTGGCCAAAAATTATTTTTCAATTAAGAACATTTTAAATAGAATTTTGTCAATTTTTTCAAATGGAACACCCTGTATATTTTTCGACGATGTGATGTAGAAATTAAAAACGAACATTTTTTTAAAGTGCTTCCCTAGGGCGAATTGCAACCAATTTCGTTTTATTGAGCAATAATTACAAAATTCAAAAATAAACTTAAAAAAAGAGGTTTCTTCAAGTAACTCAGTAGAAAAAATTATAATAAATGTTCCACATGTTGCCCATTTTGATTGGCACACATCTCTATGCGCTTTTGAAATGAGGTTCCCACTGTTCCTAAAACTGCCGGTGTGACAGATGTAAAGGCAGTTATTATTCTTTCTTTCATATTCTGTACTGTTGTTGGTGTGTCTCTATAAACAATGTCCTTCACGTATCCCCATAAAAAGAAATCCATTTTCATAAGATCTGGGGATCTAGCAGGCCATTTAGTGGGCCCATTTCTTCCAATCCATTGATTAGGGTAGGTATTATTTAAATATCTCTAACTGCATTTAAATAATGTGGTGGAGCACCATCTTGCTGAAACCACATCCTACTTCGAATTCTTTCAGGGAGATTTATCAATAATTGTGGCAGATAATTCCAGAAAATGAAGATAAATAGCTCCAGTCAATGTACCATCAAAGAAATGTGGCCCTATTACATGTTCTTCAATAATTCCTCCCCAAATGTTTATAGACCATCTGTATCAACTTGCATAAAAAAGTGAGGATTTTCCGAAGCATAATAATGGAAATTGTGCGTATTAACAAATCCATTTTTATGAAAAGTTGCCTCATCACTGAATAAAACAGTATTGAGGAAGTTGACATCATGTTGCATTTCACCTCTGGCCCAATTACAAAATTGTAGGCGCTTTTGAAAATCGTCATCAGATTCCTGGTGCATTTGAATATGATATGCATTCAACTTATTTGTTTTTAAGATTCGACCCACAGACCGTCTACTTGTTCCTACTAATGAGCTCACTTCTCTTTGACTAACATGGAGATTCTCAACCGTTGCCAGCACCACAGAAAACTCATTTTCTTCGTTCACAACACGTTTTATTCTTTCACTTTTTTTATATTCGACATTTCCAGTTTCCAGAAATCTATCGAGAAGGTTTTGAAAGCTGCTGACATCAGGAATCCTTCTTTCAGGATAACGTTGGTGATAAATTCTATTGGCAAGTAAACAATTTCTGTCTGACTCGCCCAAAACAAAAGTCATGTCTACAAGTTCCGCTTTATTAAATTCATATTGTAAAATTTCAAATATTTTAAATTCAATACAAATTATAACGACCGATAAGTGTGATAAATGCTCCTTTGTACACGACAAATTATACCAAATGGAGGTTTTATTGCTTGTCGAATAACGAAAACGGCAAAAAAATGTACAAAAATAACATTACAGTAAAGGACCGGTTAAACACTATTTACTGATTTCAATGGATTGGAAGAAATGGCCCCACTAAATGGCCACATTTTAAAATTGCATAAAGACGTGTGTCAATCAAAATGGGCAACACGTCGAACACCTATTATAAATATTCTTTCCTATTATTTGGGTTTTCTACCACATGTACTATTATCCTCTTCAAAACAAATCACCGAATCTACAAAATAATAGAATTATTGGAAAAAAAGCCTCTGCGCCCGTGACGTTTACGCCAAAGGAAAAGTCAGAGGTTATGTTTTTGCAAATAATATAAATCGGAATAAACACAAAAATAATGTATTTTGCTGACGTTTCGGAAAGTAATCTCTTTCCGTTTTCAAAGCTATTTTTTGAAGAACTCTTATTTTGCTGTGTATGTCAAATACACAGCTTTAAGATTCTGTTTATGTTATTTCCATAGATACTTACTACTTACACAGAACATAGAACTGATGATATTTTTTTAGATAATGTTGAGTTTGTTAAGTTCTTCTTTTAACATTGGTAGCCAGGTTGTACAAATATCTACAGAACAATTCGATACGCACTTATCTTCATTTAATAAGATTATTGCTGATTCTTTAATTTTTCTTTTTTTGGTATCTGTTTCTTTTGTTAAAATTTTTGCCGAGTCCCAGTTTATTCTATGTCCGTTTTCCCAAGCATGTTCACAAATCTTTGATTTCTGAATTTCATTCTTTCTAATGTAGTTCTTGTGCTCATCCAACCTCACACTGAAAGGTCTGGATGACTCACCCACATAACATTTATCACATTCGCACGGGATATTGTAAATACAGTTTTTTGAATTCTGCTCCCTGTTTATCGGTTTTGTTTTTGTTAAAATAGATCTTAAAGTGTTCCCCGTTTGAAATATCGTCCTAACATCAAATTTGTCACCTATACGGCGTAGCTTTTCCGATAGTCCGTATACATAAGGAATTATTGCTGTATAATGACGTTCAGGTTTTTGTCGTACCTGATTGTCCCTATTTTCAACATTTATGAAAATTCTATCAACAAAGGCTTCAGGATATTGATTTTGTACTAGAACCTCTTTGATAAATTTTTTCTCGTTATTTAATATTTCATTATTAGATGAAATTATTTTGGCCCTATCGTATAAACATTTTACAACACCCCTTTTAACATTTATTGACTGATTTGAGTTAAAATTTAGATATCTATTAGTATGTGTTGGTTTTCTATAAACGCTTGTTTCAATTGTATTATTTATCCTTCTAATTAAAACATCTAAAAACGGTAGTTCATTCCTACTTTCTACTTCTAATGTGAATTTAATAGACGGTTCCTTACTATTTATATTTTCTAAAAAACTATCTAGTAAATCAACATCATGAGGCCAAATTGCAAAGATGTCGTCAACATATCTCCACCAGACAACCGGTTTGTTTATACAATTTTGAACATGTGTGTTCTCAAAGTTCTCCATAAAAAATGGCACTTGGTCCTGTAATGTTGTCTTGGCTCGCCCTGTATGTTCGAAAATAATTTCCAGTTATAGACATTTTTATCTAGTTTACTTGCAATTTTTTAAAAAAATTCTAGCTATCGTAGAACTCGAGATATCGAGGTCCGACGCACTATTGCCCCACCCTGTATAATAAATTAGTGACTAAAAATAAAATTATTTATCCTTATTAACAAATCATTGCCTTAGAAACAAGATTTCAGTTATTTTGAACTTTATATTTAAATTTAAAAAACATTGACAATAGACAATTGGAAAATAATAAAATTTTATGAACATAAAATAATTTGCGAGTTCATCTAAAGAGAATATTCAAAGGACCAACCGGACCAGGTGTGGTAAATGCAATCGGTATTGAGTAACATAATAAGACAATAAAAGATAGATAATTAATATCATCCTTGTGTTAATTAGCAGTCTATACATATTTTGTTACGTTGCACCACAGAAATGTCGTGCCTTCATCGCACTCCAGGCCTCACTAATTGTCCATTAATATCCTGGCGAGTTGCCAAAAGTATCCGTTTAAACTATCCAAACATATAATTAACACCTTATTTTTAAAAAACATTTGATGGCATGTAATATTTCTCGTACCTTTTGTTGAATATTTTAGAACATGCCTCACTACTTTAAATTAAGGCCACAACCTTATCAAATATTAAATAAATATGATAAGTCAGGGGCTGATTTTCGAAACGTAAACACTCTTGCTTAAGTAAATTTTAAGGTAGAAATTTCGAAAAAACTGTAGGTCGCATTTCAAAATCATCAAAAATAAGAAATTTACAACATTTACTTCAGATTTAAAAAGTTTATTTTCATAATTTTATTAGGAATTTATTATAAGCGAAACAATTATACCTATTTATCTGACATGATATTACTAAAAAAATGCACAGGTTGAGTTAAAAAATTAATAACTTCAATGGTGGGAACATTAACTACAGAAATGAAAGTAAATAGGTGTTATTTGCAGCACATTTAGAAGAAATGGCGATTTTGTTTATGTGCGTACTTAGTGAAGAAGGTATTATATTTTCACGCGTATTTTCAAAATGTTAAGTGGCATGCGGAGTGCAATTGATAGGAATGCAAGTACAGGGTGTCCCGTAAATAATGGATAATTTTGAAAATGGTAATAGTCTAGACTAAAACCTCAAAATATCTCAATTTGACCTTATTGAAAACCCTACGGTTTTCGAGATATGAGGACTTTTTTAATTTTAGCAATTTTTATTCCAGGATAGTATTTTGCATGCATTTTTTCATTCTGTTTTTGGTGGGTATTCTAGAACAGTTGTGCTTTCAAACGTGTATAGGAGATTTTGGATAATGCCGACAGTATTCTCAAAAAAAAATGTTTTTCTTAAATTTCTGTTCCACCAAGATTCCGTCTGCTGACTTTGGACGTTTATGGTTGCCACTTATCCTAAAAACTTGCCCACTTAATCCTGCTCAGTACGAGAGGAACCGCAGGTTCGGACATTTGGTTCACGCACTCGCTCGAGCGGGCGGTGGTACGAAGCTACCATCCGTGGGATTATGTCTGAACGCCTCTAAGGCCGTATTTTTATTATTAAATTTTAGAATGATATAAAAATTCTGAGTTGTCTTGTTAGAAAGAAAGATACAGCTGTTTGAATGGTGGAGGGGTTAAATTTATCAGTTGAAATTTCTAACAAGCCTCGTTTTTAATTGTATTGCCTGGTCAAAGCATTCGTCGATATTCTAGTATGTGACACATGTCATTTTGTACGTCTGGCGTTAGTAGCTACCTGTCATTCTGAAATTATTTAAATTCTTTGAGATCTGGCTGTAACGTTTACATAAACTTTGTGCTCTGAACTTGGACTCTATTTGGTTAGGTACCGATTCAGACTTTGTTTTTTGTTGTTAATAACGGCTTAGCATTTCTTTGGACATATTGGAACTTGTTGAGAATCACAATGCTTCGTATCCAGTACACACAACATGAGTATGCTAATATGTATTCAATTTACGGCGAATGTCGTAGCAACGCCAGTGGATCCGCTGTGCGTTATAGAGAAAGGTACCCAACGCACGCAATCCTGACTATTGTGCATTTATTAGAGTGCATAACGTATACTGCGAGGGAAGGATTTCTAGTCTTCGTGGTATTGGTGGTGCCATCTACTTTTTTGCGTACCTTGTCACGGCGCATTGGCGTATCTAAAACAACGGTGCATAGAATTCTAAAACGATACCAACTCAATCCTTCCATGTACGCCATGTGCAAACTCTACTACCCAGAGATTATCCCATAAGAGTGAAATTTGTCCGGCGAATGATACGAGTGGATCCAGATTTTTTTAAATAAAATTTTGTGGTCTGACGAATCATCGTACAGAAGAGATGGCTTTGCAAATTTATATAATCTGCATAGCTGGCAGTTGGAAAATCCTCACTTGATGAGGGAAGGTCGGTCACAATATCAATTTAAACTAAATTTGTGCACAGGCAGATGGTCAAGTGGTAGGCCCATTCGAATTGCCATCAACATTAACGCCCGACAATTATTTGGAATTCGTTCAAAACGACCTACTGGTCTTACTAGAAGACTTTCCTTTATCCCTCATGCGGACAATGTGAATACAGAACGACGAATGCCCTGCACATATTATTTTACATTTGAAATATCCTGGAAGATGGATCGGTCGCTTGGCTCCAATTCTGTGGCCATTCAGGTCACCAGACCTAAATCCTTTAGATTTTTTTTTACTGGGGATGCATAAAGGAAAAGGTGTATTTCCGACCTGTCCAATCCTTAAATAAATCGCATGAGCTCATCGGAGTAGCCGCTGAAGAAATCAGCCGATCCCGATATTCACGCAATTTAAAACGTTGCTTTATTAAAAGGTGCAGAGGCTGCATCAGGGCTGGAGGAAACAATTCGAAAATTTATTATAAGTTGTTTGAAATAACTTTTCATTTTATTTCGATCCTTCTTCGTCCTCGCCCCTCAGAATTTTAAAACATTTTAATAATAACAATAAGTCGGCAGTATATAGAATGCATATTATTACCATATTCATTGTGGTTTTTAACAATTTCCAATAAGTCCAAAGAAATGCCAAGTCGTTATTATCGACAAAAGGCAAAGTCTGAATCGGTAACTAAATGGAGTTCAAGTCCAGAGCACAAAGTTTATGTAAATGTTACAGCCAGATCTCAAAGAATTTAAATAATTTCGGAAGAATGACAGGCAGTTACTAACGCCAGATGTACAAAATGACATGTGTCACATACGAGAATATCGACGAATGCTTTGACCAAGCAATACAATTAATAATAATAATAATATTTATTGTGTGATTAATGTACAAATACAAGTATGTATGATATTACACAAAAGGACAAAGTTCGATAAATTGATATTCCACCTTGCCTACATATAAATGATTTATTGTGCTCTCGTTTGTGCTATTAAAAAAAAGAGGGATAATATACATTAATTTAACAATCACATAATGGTATAGAACACGCCAACTACTAAATTATATGTTTATGGGACATTAAAATTGATACTACACATTTAAATACATTAAAATAATTTTGCTAAATAAAATTTAGTCTTAAAAAGTCTTGAATTTTATAAAATATTTGCATTTAAAATATATTTAGATGGAGTAATATAATTGATTTAAGTATTTTCATATCTTAAAAGTAGTTTTAATGATATTTTAAAACTAGTTTCTGACAATGACAATAATGAGATAACAGTATTTAGCAGATATTCTTTCCTATTATTTGGGTTTTCTACCACATGTATTATTATCCTCTTCAAAAACAAATCACCGAATCTACAAAATAATAGAATTATTGGAAGCCTCTGCGCCCGTGACGTTTACGCCAAAGGAATAGTCAGAGGTTGTCTTGCAAATAATATAAATCGGAATAAACACAGAAATAATGTATTTTGCTGACGTTTCGGAAAGTAGTTTCTTTCCGTTTTCAATGCTTTTTTTGGAAGAACTCTTATTTTGCTGTGTATGTCAAATACACAGCTTTACGATTCTGTTTATGTTATTTCCATAGATACTTATACTTACACAGAACATAGAACTGATGATATTTTCTTTTAGATAATATTGAGTTTGCTAAGTTGTTCTTTTAACATTGGTAGCCAGGTTGTACAAATATATACCGAACAATTCGATACGCACTTATCTTCATTTAATAAGATTATTGCTGATTCTTTAATTTTTTTTTTTTTGGTATCTGCTTCTTTTGTTAAAATTTTTGCCGAGTCCCAGTTTATTCTATGTCCGTTTTCCCAAGCATGTTCACCAATCTTTGATTTCTGAATTTCATTCTTTCTAATGTAATTCTTGTGCTCATCCAACCTCACACTGAAAGGTCTGGATGACTCACCCACATAATATTTATCACATTCGCACGGGATATTGTAAATACAGTTTTTTGAATTCTGCTCCCTGTTTATCGGTTTTGTTTTTGTTAAAATAGATTTTAAAGTGTTCCCCGTTTGAAATATCGTCCTAACATCAAATTTGTCACCTATACGGCGTAGCTTTTCCGATAGTATACATAAGGAATTATTCATTCAGGTTTTTGTCGTACCTGATTGTCCTTATTTTCAGCATTTATGAAAACTCTATCAACAAAGGCTTCACGATATTGATTTTGTACTAGAACCTCTTTGATAATTTTTTTCTCGTTATTTAATATTTCATTATTTGATGAAATTATTTTAGCCTTATCGTATAAACATTTTACAACACCCCTTTTTTTAACATTTATTGACTGATTTGAGTTAAAATTTAGATATCTATTAGTATGTGTTGGTTTTCTATAAACGCTTGTTTCAATTGTATCATTTACCCTTTTAATTAAAACATCTAAAAACTGTAGTTCATTCCTACTTTCTACTTCTAATGTGAATTTAATAGACGGTTCCTTACTATTTATATTTTCCAAAAAACTATCTAGTAAATCGACACCATGAGGCCAAATTGCAAAGATGTCGTCAACATATCTCCACCAGACAACCGGTTTGTTTATACAATTTTGAACATGTCTGTTCTCAAAGTTCTCCATAAATATGTTGCTTAAAATTGGTGATAATGCAGACCCCATAGCCATACCAAAATCCTGCTGATAGAACTCATTGTCCAATTGAAAATAGGTTGTTTTTATACACAAGAATTCCATTATGCTATTTACACTTAATTTAGTTCTAATTTCCAAATTATTATCATTTAGCAACCTGTCTTTAACTATTTTTAAGGTTTCATCTACCGGAACATTGGTAAAAAGACTAACTACATCAAAACTAACCATCAGTTGTGATTCATGAATATCGTTTTCATCAATTTATTCTATAAATTGTTTACTATTTTTAATATATGAATCGGATCAATAATTTTAAGTATAGATTTGGCCAAATTATGACATGGTGAATTAATAAAACTAACAATGGGTCTTAAAGGAATATTTTGTTTATGTGTCTGGTAAGCCATAAAAATGAGGAGGCTTACTATGATGTGGTGTAAGATTCCTTCGTTTGTATTTAAACAAAGTTCTGTAAATTTTGCTCTCCATTGATTTCGTTGGAACTTTGTTTAGTTTTGAGTAGGGTCCCTCATTTACAAGAGTCGTGATTTTTATGTTATATATATCTTTATCTATAATGACTGTGGCATTACCTTTGTCTGCTGGCAATATTTTTATAATTTCATCGCGTTTTAAAGAATTTATCGATAACTTTTCTTCTGGAGTTAAATTATCTTTAATTTTGTATTGCTTCTCTAAAGCAATTTTTGCCCGTATGCGATATTCATTCCCATTATCTGTTGTTGTTGTGACATACACAGCAAAATAAGAGTTCTTCCAAAAAAGCTTTGAAAACGGAAAGAGACTACTTTCCGAAACGTCAGCAAAATACATTATTTCTGTGTTTATTCCGATTTATATTATTTGCAAATCATAACCTCTGACTATTCCTTTGGCGTAAACGTCACGGGCGCAGGGGCTTCCAATAATTCTATTATTTTGTAGATTCGCTGATTTGTTTTTGAAGAGGATAATAATACATGTGGTAGAAAACCAAAATAATTGGAAAGAATATTCGTAGAATGCCACAAATAAGTTTCAGACAGTATTTAGCAGATTTGGTGCCATATATGAAAATGAATTATTTAATTTAGATGTGGTATGCTGTGGTATTGAATAGTAATTTCTAGTCCTTAGGTTAACATCGTGTACTTGTGATCTTAAAACTAGTGATTGACACAAATATTCGGGACGTTTAAAGCGAGCAAGTTTGTACAGAAATATATACTTGAATCTCTTATTTATTTTAAATTCATCATTCAATTCATTATTAATAACGAGAATTTTTATACCATTTTAAAACTTAATTATAAGTGGACAAGTTTTTACGATAAGTGGCAAGTATCGCTTGACACTTTTCTTTACACCATCAAAGGTCAAAATCAGCAGACGAAATCTTAGTGGAACAGAAATTTATGAAAAACATTTTTTTTAGAATTCCGTCAGCATTATCCAAAAACTCCTAAACTCGTTTGATAGCACAACTGTTCTAGAATACTCACCAAAAAAACATAATGAAAAAGTTCTTACTTTGTGACAGTGGCATACAAAATACTGTCCTAGAGTAGAAATTGTCAAAATTTCAAAAAAGTGCCAATATCTCGAAAACCGTAGAATTTTCAACAAGGTCAGTTGTGATCACGGTGTAGTATATTTGGTGGTCCGACACACGGCACTTGCCATGTTAATCGACGGCTTCATAAGTGCTTGGTTTTATTTAATTCAGTAGATGGCGCCCGGAATATACCTCTGAAATTACCTAGGCATTGATCATGGCATAGACGGATTTCCTTTGATGCATGTAGTGTTGCATATATACACAACTAAACGGCAAAACTAAGTCAAAAAGAACAAACTAAAAGGCTCTTTCAATATAAATAAAACAAATCTACAGAGCATTATCTATTGTATGTATGTAAACTGTATTTCTAATATTCCTATGCGTAAGTAACGACGAGACTTTATTAGTCCTGCCATCTATTGCATTACACACAACTTACGAAGCCATTCGTACGGGTCTTGTCGCATCATCTAATATACTACACCGTGATTGTGATATTCTGATAGGTTTTGGCCTGGCCTATTACCATTTTCAGGAGTATCCATTATTTACGGGACACCCTGTATAACATTGAGAGTGAACTTTGTAAATTATTAAGGGTCTGTGTCAGGCAAACTTCTGTACGATCAAATTTACATATATATATATATATATATATATATATATATATATATATATATATTTTATTTTACCGTGCAATTATGTTTTCCTTTAGTTTTTATTGATTTTAGGTTGCCTGTTAGCTACTTGTACATTAGGACATGACATGGAAGCGATCAAATATTGCAACCGGTCAAATATTGCGAAATGTAATTAACAAAATTCAAAAATATATGATAGCTATAATAGTACAAAGAATGTTTACACTGTACGTAAAATAAAATGGATATAATTTATTTTAAATCTTGATTAAAATATTTAGTTTCATCATATTCATCATAAACAAAGTCTCAATTAAGTTTTAATCCAATTAATTTCTGTATTTTCGTCAGAAATATTGATTAACAGCTTTACCCAGAACAAGACAAAATTAATGACAAAACAATGACTAATATTGTTATTGTCATGGGATGATAAGGGACATTATACAGTCCAACGCTCCAAGTTTACTGGAACAATTCCAACTTTTTTGCTCCCACACTATATTTGCCTTCATAAATCTTTGAGTTTCGGTCATATTAATCTACAGGATTTAATGGTTTACAATGCAGTAATATTATCTTTTCATGAACAGTGATTGATGTTGGTGAATGAATAGAAGTTCTTATCCAGGAAAATATCATAAAAAATGTGCCTTAATTTATTTAACTTTCTAGAAATATGAAAGAAATAAAATATTATTTAATCGTATTTAATATATAGATATAAAGACGAATCCGACCCATGGAATCACTGATGAGTAAATTAGAAGTCGAACAATCTAGCTTGTTATGAATACAAATAAATGTATTATTGGTTGCCTATATTTAATGTATTATTTAATATGTTTATTAACATTCGTTATTAAGGTGAGCATATCCAAGAGAGAGAGACAGATCTGATAAGCAAATATTTATTATTTTTGGCCATAACTTTTTTTAATACATATATTGGTAAAAATAAGTATAAGACTATCTAAGTAGATTTATGACAGGTATAGTGACATGAATTTTCACTCAAAAAACTTTAGTTGTTTGCAAAATTAGTTAACTTAAAACTACAAGATATGAAGATTTGCATTATTTTTTAATTTAAATTAACTAATTTTGCAAACAACTGTAAGTATTGAGTGAAAATTCATATCACTACACCTGTCAAAGTTCTACTTAAGTAGTCTTATAGTTTTTTTTACCAATATATGTACTAAAAAAAGTTATGGCCAAAAATAATAAATATTTCCTTATCGAATCTCTTTCTATCTCTCTCTTGATTATGCCCAGCTTAAATTAAATATCTATGGGCGATGTTTATTCAACTTTTGAAGAACTTTGTAGTTCTCGTGACATACTTGAAAATTCGTCGCGCATAATAGTAAGTAATAACAAATAGTCAACAATTATTATTAAGAATTTAGTTTTTAATTGCAAGTTTTTCACATAAAAATATAATTATATAGAACAAGCAGATTAATTGTAGGTGTGTTTTATGTCCAGAATTTGCTATTAAAATTGTTATAAATAATTTGTTAGCTAATAATCCACACGTGCTTATAAATTATTAAATTTATAATGTTTTAATGGGCTATACATTAATATATTAGGATTGTAAGCCAAACTATTTTAGGATAATTTTATTAATCGTCATAAGTTTATATCACAGTCTTCGAGTCTCGTACTAAATATATTATTTTTTTAACATTTATTTAACTTCGGGCTATTTCTGGTACTGAGGCCTAACACCGACGCTTGTAGACGAGCTACCTCCAATCAGGAATTTTGCCGAACCTCTTCTCTTTCGAAGTATTTTTTACTAACATTTAATAGACAAGGGACCTACAGCTTTACATCCCCTCCGAAGAATAGTATATCCTCTACACAATCCTCGCTTAAGATTGCATAGCTTCCTCGGAACGATCACCCATCTAAGTACTAACCCCGGTACTAAATATTATAATCGAAATTTGTAAGTAAACCATTTAAAGATTATCTGTCGATTCGAGATTTCTACAAGCAGAAATATGGAGCAGCTATGGAATCACCGCTTTTCATTGCCGATTCCGGTGACGCGTATATTAATTAATTCGATTTCTTTGTGATACATCTTCTTTTCCTTAGCTGTTCGTTCCCGGGGTCTTTTTCTAGTTTGATCATGATCCTCTCAATTGTTGTAACGTGTAGCATGGTCTTCCTATTTTTATTCTGTTGGTTTTCAGCCTTAGCGCCTTCTTCTGCAGATGTGTTGGGTCCATTATCTGGACATGTCCCCAGTATTTCATTATATACGACTCTGTCCTATTTGTAATCTTTGACATCGTAATGACATGTAATCTGCAATTTCTTTATTCCTATTGTTTTTGCAAGCAAGTGCACGATGTCTCTCCGCTCTTCTCAGGCTTGTTCTATTTGCTTTTGTCGTTGCTGCTTTTTAAATCTCGTGTCATCGAAGGCAGTATGGTGGTGATATTCTCTTGGTCAGGGTCCATATTGGCTTATTTTTTCGATGAAGGTAGAATTCCACTTGTAATTCTGTCATTTTGATTATGCCATTTGCAGTTTCTCTACTTTTCGCTTGTAGTCGCCTATTTTGTATTCTTCTTTGCTAATTGAACTTCTTTTTGTGGATGGATCTCCTTCCGTTAGACTCGTTTTGAAACTTATTTTCAATCCAGGTAATAATAATGATGTTTATTGTGCGAAAAAAAGAGGAAATGCATACAAATGGCGAGAGTTCGACTGTGCCGTTCTTCCACTCTCCCTATATTAATTACAATATACAAAATATTTTACAAAGTTAAGATAGACCATGCAGTTAAAAAGATTAAGATCTATGACATACAATAATAATGATAAAATGTACTTGTACTTATTTTATTTTAAAAAATGGTTAAGAGACGGATATAATTCAGTTTGCATCTCATTTAGAAGATGAGGGGCTCAATAGGAAAAGGATCCCTCAAACTTTTTTGTGTGGTGTTGCTGTATACTATATGAGTTATATCTAATATTGACATCATGTGCATCAAATCTTCTATTAAGCAAATTAAATAAATATTGAGGATTGTTATGCATTATTAATTTATACAGAAATATAATATATTGATATTTTATTCTATTTGCCACATTAAACACGCACAATCTATTTAAATATGGCGGTACATGTTTTCGATAAGATATGCAGCACACAAATCTCATGCAGACATTTGCGATTTTGTTGCAGTTTTTGTTGATTATAATTTGTTAAGAAACAATAATACATTGCACACAAAAGTATGTGTGAGGGAAAACTAATGATTTTACCAGCTGAAGTTTGTTCTGCTCATTTAGTAAATTTTTTAGATGATATAAGAATTTCTATAAGGGGCGAGCGTAGGTGTGTCTTTACTATGTACATACTTCGGTATGCGATGTAAAGCAACGTCAGGCGCAGTTAGTAGTTGGATGGGTGACCAGCGGCTTGTATATCAGTGTATGCGCGGAAGCTATACAACCTTAGGCGAGGGTTGTATAGGAGATATACCATCCTTCGGAGGGGATGTAAAGCCGTCAGTCCCTTGTCTATTAAATGTTAGGCAAGTAAAAGATCCCTACTCTTCTTAAGGGAAGAGGTTCGGCAAAATTCCTGGTTGGAGGTAGCTCGTCTACAGGCGTCGGTGTTAGGCCTCAGTAGCGGAAATAGGCCGACGTTAAATAAATGAGAGAAAAAAAACAATTTCTTTTTAGTACGATGTTTTCGTAACATGGTTCACATATTGGTTGAAATTTAACGATTGATCTAAAATCAACCCCAAGTTCTTTGCCGATTCCACTCAGGAAATGACAACGCCGTTAATTATTAGTTGATTTTGACATACCTACGACATTTCTTTGTCGATCATTACCTAGACACAATGCGGTGGTTTAATTGGAACTGATTTTTAAGTCCATTGTCGGTGCGCCACTGTGTTAGTGATTCTAAATCTACATTAATGTAACTGATTACTTCTTGAGTTTTTGATAATGAACACGATCTATAAAGTTGAATATCTTCTGCGTATAAATGACTATTACAATATGAAATGAAGTATACTATGTCGAAAGTGTACATAGAGAATAATATTGGACCGAGAATGCTACCTTGAGGTACACCATTTTTAATCGTGCCAATTTGTGAATAATTATCATTTATAACAAATTTTTGTGTGCGATCTTTCAAATAGCGATTAAACCAAGTTAATGTTGCATTATCGAAACCCATATTTTTCATTTTGGAAATTAACAGATAACTATTTACCAAATCGAATGCTTTACTTTGATCCAAGAGTATCATGATAGATGCATTTGATTTATCCAATTCCAAGGATATATCAATAATAACCTTTAAAAGTGCAGTTCTTGTACCATGTTTTTGTCGAAATCCAGACTGAATACTTGGTAATATTTTGTTTGTATCTAAATAATCTTGTATTTGTATCTTGATTATTTTCTCAAATAATTTTGAATATGTTGGTAGGATTGAGATAGGTCGCAACTCGCAAGTCATTCACAGTTGCTGGTAGCCAGACTTTTGGGTAAGGAATTACCTTTGCTGATTTCCATACACTGGGAAATATACCAGTTTTTAAAGAATCATTAAAAATATTACGCAAGGTATTAATGCAATATGGTAACACTAATATTATCATTTTTAAATTAACATCATCGCAGCCAATAGCTGATTTTAAACAATTTATAGCTTTATAGATATCTTCATTCGATATTTCTTTAAACGAGAAATCAGTGTCATTTACTTTATTGTTACCATGGTATGATAAGAGATTCATGTTGCCTCATGTTTTCTGGGAAGTTGAGTATATCCTGCTCCTATTCCGTGATGATCAGCATACACTAGCACAATCGGGATCCTCATTTCTATGTTCTCGTGGAATTTTTGCTTTTCGCTTATTGTGCTTTGTATCATTTGATCTAGGACGGTACTGAATGATCGGGAAGATAATGGGCATCCTTGTTTGGCTCTTCTATTCTTCTTGGTTTCCGTCGTTTGCCTGAACCATTGGATTGCAGTGCTTTCGTGGAGACAGACTTTAATTATCCTGTTTATTAAGTAGTGCGGTACTCCTTTACTGCGTAGCTTGTCAACCATTGCTTCGTGACTGATGGTAACAAATACCTTTTCGAGATCTGTCACAACTATGTGTAGTTTTGTCGCTTTCCTCTATTTTTCTTCCAGGACTCTTTTGATGGTGTACATATACACTTTCTTATTTGCGGACGATCAAGTAGTAATTGGTAGCGACGAGGAAGACATTTCTTACATGACCAGGAAATTAGTAGAGGAATTCAATAGGTGGTGATTAAACATAAATAAAAAAAAAAACCGAATACTTGGCGTCAGGAGTCCAATCATCTGATCTCCAAGTATCAGATAATATTACCGTTAAGAATAGCGATACGTACAAGTGTTTGGGAAGTATTATCAGCGAAGGTGGAACGTGCGATGAAGACATAGTACATCGTGTGAATTCAGGGAGAGCAGCAATTCGCAAACTAAACCGCCTTCTCTGGTCCACTAAAATCGTATTAAGAACTAAAATCAATATCTACAAATCGATAGTAGAGCCAATCACAATCTATGGGCCAGAATGTTGGACACTCACGGAGAGAAACCGGAAAAGGATCGAAGCCACTGAAATGGACTTTCTCAGACGAGCATCCAGGGTATCCCGATTAAAACACATTAGCAATGAGGAAATAAGAGAGAGAACGAACAAAAAAGGAAAAATAACCCAAGTAATTGAACAAAGACAACTGGTCTGGTAGGGACATATGAGGAGAATGGGGAATGAGAGAATCCTCAAGAGAGTGTTCAATTACATACCCAATAGAAGAAGGAAAAGAGGAAGACCCCAAGCCAAATGGTGGGAAAGTATTAAGAGGAGTATGACAGAAAGGAACTTGACAGAAGAGGATACACAGAACAAACTATTATGGAGACTGAGATGCGGGATGCGGCAGGAGCCTCAGGAGTCAGGATTTTATGGAATAGAAAACAAATTCTTATTAGTTCAAACATGTAAGGTTAGATGGAATACTAAACTAAAACTAAATATCATCATATCATATAATCTGTCTGTGCATGAATTTGTTTATCTCGGTCTCGTATCTCTTGGGCGTTCTCTTATAATTCCGGTTTCATTAAGTCTCTTAATCGAAAAATCCCACTTGCAGTGTCATTAAATCGATTGCCCACATAAGAATTTTTAAAATTCATGCATCTTCCCCATTGTTGCTAGGGATCGGGGAAGGTAGAACACTATAATTTACAATTTACTTTGGATTGTTAAAATATTTTCTGATACTGATAATAAGCATATCATCAAATGGCATTTCTCAGTCAGTCAGGATTTTACGGAATAGAAAACAATTTCTTATTAGTTCAAACGTGTAAGGGTAGATGAAATATTAAACTAAAACTAAATATCATCATATCATATAAGAAAGTTGTCTGTCCACACAGTCGAGATATTTAATTATAGGATTATGATATTTGGATTACATGACTTTTGAATCAGATATAGTCTGTTATCTCGCTTTCCTTACGAATCAAATTTGCTTACATTACCTCTAAACACGAATAGTTTTACTAATTCAGTGTTAAAATAGAGCAGTCCGCATGCAAACTAAATTATCCAATTTGTTAATAGATTTTTTAAGTTCATTGAAATCGGCACGAAGCTTTGCTTTCTACACGTCACATGCAATGCAGTCTTTCTTAGAAAATGAATTAAATAAGAAATAATTCCATAACCTGTAATATATATATTAATAGTTTTAGACAGTTATATATCTAAAGATCAAAAGTTTGTGATTTGTTAAAAAATGAATAATTTAAAAAATTGCATTTATTGGTGCATACTTAGGTAGAGCTGAAGAATTCACGTTCGCGTAGTGAAAATTCTAAAGCGCAAAGCGGTTCGAGTTGACCTCATCCTTTATATAAATTTTTCACTCTGTTGTGCTTCTTGAAATCTGGGGTAAAGAGCAGAGTCTTGCTGGACCTCAGTCATCTGAAACCATCATCGCCAAGGGTATTGGTGTGCTTTTTGAAAGATATTTCGAGATATCTCGAACAATATAACTGCTACTGGGATCAAACTTTGGACAGACCAGACCAATATAGCATCTAGATAATTTTTCTATTTTTAAAAATATGGTGTTGATTGTATCAAAAAAAAATATATATTAGAAATGCCAAATTTAGTTTTTAGTTATTTTGGCTGTAGAAATCACTTGTACCCATACTTTTGTACTGTCATTGCACTTTGCTACAATATATCCGATATTATATATGTTCCCACGAATGCATTGAAGAATTATGCTACAAATCGCCCTCGTATATTGTAAGTCAGCTTCTAGCAGTTCACCGATTGTCATAGAACAAGTAGGTATCCATTCGAGGGCTAAATAAATATTTAATAATCTTGTGGAACATTGATGCTAACCAAATACTTCATCAGCACCATAAACAAACGGATATGTTAGATTTTACATCAGCTTGTTACGATTTTAAATGCAGCCAAATTTCGAAGGTAGTTTGAATCATTTTCGAGCACATTTAATAATATACTATAAAATGAACATGAGGAGGTTTCTACCTACAGAAGATGGTTTCATGCAGCATGCCAAATGAAGACAGCGCTGTTTGTATGGAAAAATGTTAGTAATCCGTCCTTTAAATTATTAATTATTGATTTGAAAAATGAGCTCAATAATTCTGTTCCCGCCATGATTACAAAACACCAGAACAATTAAATGTCACAACTTTTGTTTGTAAAAATAATAATTGCAGGATTAAGCGTTGTAATAAGTTTAGTTTTTGAAATATCACGAGTTACATTTCTAAAAGAGCACTAACACATAGAGAAGGAGTAAAAAAATAATATGAAGCATGAACGCAAGCTCCAATCGCTTTGTGCTATTCAGAAATGGATTCAGCAGAAAATTTGACACAATATATACCCTCGTATTAGCCTAACTTTAAAAGTTTAAAAGTTACATAGCAATAAAAAAATACGAGGAATTTACTGTACGCGATCCTGTTTAATAAGTAATATTTCAGTTTTAAATATTTATAGGGATACAATTAAAAGTATAAATGATGCCAGCTGCTAAATGTAACATTCTCAGTTCTTTCCTCATTATTTTATAACAGAATTTTAATAAAATGCAATAGTAAAATGTCAAAAATGTTAATAATTAAAAGAATAAACCCATTATGGGTTTATTCACACCGATTTATAAATGTTGAGAAGGTGTGTCAAAAACTGTTAGAATTAGTTGTTAATCTACAAATACCCAGTAATGCATAAAGTGCGTTACACGACGTAACAATAATTTCTAGCAATACTCAAGTATTAGGTATTGTTGCAGGTAAAATACAATATAATATATTTATTGAAAAATTAAGCAGTACAATTACAATTTTTTCAAAAGGAAATATACCAACAATATTGTTTTTCAAAACATACACATTTAGGCCCACATGGATAATAAAATATACCGGATGTTAGAAAAGTATGGGAACGGTGGAAAATCTCGAACAGTTTACATCAAATCGAAAAATAAAAAAATACGTGTCAATAATTTTTCAAAAAACTATCTACTGATACCAAAATGACCTCCCCACCCACCACCCTGTGGGTGGGGCGAGGGGAAACTTTAAAATTACAAATGGAAACCCCTATTCTTTATTGCGGAATCGGATTCTACGGCAAAAAATACGTAAATTTTATTCCGTACATTTTTTTCGATTCTTGCATGGTGTCGCTGTAATCGCAAAAAATTGAAAGAAAACATTACTGTTTCAAGAGTAGCATCTTGTGCCCATAAAAATACGTCCAATTCAAAAACTGAAAAACACATATTTGTTATTTTTACGAAATCTATCCAATGATATTGGATTCGACATTCCCACCCCTAACCCAGTGGGTGGGGCGGGAGGCATCTTTGAAATTTGTAATGAAAATCCCTATTTTTTATAGCGGATTCGGATTCTACGGTCAAAAATACGTGAATTTTATATCGGGCATTTTTTTCGATTCTCGCAAGGTGTCGCTGCAATCGCAAAAAATTGAGTGGAAACATGAAAGTTTTGAACGCATACTTAAAAAAATACGAAAAGTAAAACTACTGATCTCAAAGTGAATGATTTCTCGAGCTGTTTTGAGAACAATGATTTTACAGGGTCGTGCGGAAATTACAACAACTATTAACATTCTGTAAATTTATTAGCAGCTAGTAATTTTCAATTTACATTTTTTACAGGGCAATAAAAAACTCGATTTAAAAAAAACTAACAGTGGTTTTACCTCTTAATTCAGCTACTTCAGACAAGTTCTTGATTCCAGCCATTTAAGGCAAGGTGAGGATTTCGGCCAGTTGAGGCAATTAGTTTACAGCTTAATTGCTACACTAGCAGGTTTTAATTTCAAGATTATAGCAGGTGTTCAAAATGGTGCCCATTGGCAATTGGCATTGTCCGAGACGAACGTAAAAATTTTCAATAGCACTTCTTATCATTTAAGGTGGTATTTCTGCAAAAATGTTTATTATGCGTTGCCTCAGCTCTTCCAAATCACGAGGTTTAGTGAAATAAACCTGACCCTTCACGTAGCCCCATACAAAATAATCAAGTGGCGCGAGGTCGGGAGCTCTTGCTGGCCATTCAATAGTTCCTCTTCGAACTATCCATCAATTTTCGAAAGTACCATTCAAATAGTCCCTAAGAATATCCCGATAGTGTGGAGGAGCCCCATCTTGCTGGAACCAAACATTATCGAACTCATCACCAGCAATCTCTTGTATTGCGGGAACTATTTGATTTGTCAACATTTCCAGGTGTTTTTCTCCATTCAAATTTTCATCTATGAATAACGGTCCTATTTTTCAATTCCTGAAAACTCCTGCCCCAACATTTAATTTTTGTGGAGACTGTGTGTGTATTTCAAGCATCCAGTGAGGGTTTTCGTCACTCCAATATCTGAAATTATGGCGATTAACTTTTCCACTGAGTTCGAAAGTTGCTTCATCTGAGAAGACAAGTAGAGATGACGAAAAAAATTTGGGTTTTGGTTACTCCTTTCCATCATTAATTCACTAAATTCAAGTCGCCGATCAAAATCATCTTCATTTAACTCTTGGTGAAGATGAATTTTGTGAGAATGAAATTTCAAAAGTTTCAAATTCTTATGAACCGAAAATGCACTCATATCAAGCTGTTGACTGGCTTTTCTGATTGATAACCTTCGATTTTCAACAAATGCCTGGGCCACTTCCATTTTTCGAGCTTCCGATGTTTCAGATTTTGGTCTTCCAGATTTTGGGCGATTTTTATTTGTCCTTGTGTCTAGGAATCGTTTGATGGTACAGGATACAGTAGATTTCGAAATTCCCACTTGATCGACACGGAAAGTTTCGTTGAATAAAATCACAACTTCATCATAGGACCTTTCTTTATCGCTCCACCCTCGCATCATTAAAAGAGAAACCCTCTCTTCCTCTGTTAAGGTAGCCATTATGCAGAAAAAAACGCGAGAACTAATTAAAAATGAAATAACTTTCCGTACAAAAGTGCGCTCCTGCCTCTACAAAAGTTGGAAATAAATGAACGTTCTCGTAGAAATTTCACAAAACAAATACTGTTATTAAAAACACTTAAAAAAACATTCATAAAAATCAAGATATTACAGATATTGTTTTTTAAACTGAATGTTTTTTTTTTGTCAACACGAGTAGCTAGAGTTTGTAAATATTTACAAACTTATGGACGCTAAAGGTTTATTTCAGTTTTGTGCGATTGCAGCGACACCTTGCGAGAATCGAAAAATATGCCCGATATAAAATTCACATATTTTTGGCCGTAGAATCCGAATCCGCTATAAAAAAATAGGGATTTTCATTACAAATTTAAAAGTTGACCCCCGCCCCACCCACTGGGTTAGGGGTGGGAGAGTCGAATCCAATGTCATTGGATAGATTTCGTAAAAATAAAAAATACGTGTTTTTCAGTTTTTGAATTGGGCGTTTTTTTATGGGCACAAGACGCTACTCTTGAAACAGTAATGTTTTCTTTTCGTTTTTTGCGATTACAACGACACCATGCAAGAATCGAAAAAAATGTCCGGAATAAAATTTACGTATTTTTTGCCGTAGAATCCGATTCCGCAATAAAAAATAGGGGTTTCCATTTGAAATTTTAAAGTTGCCCCTCGCCCCACCCACAGGGTGGTGGGTGTGGAGGTCATTTTGGTATCAGTAGATAGTTTTTTGAAAAATTTTTGACACGTATTTTTTTATTTTTCGATTTGATGCAAACTGTTCGAGATTTTCCACCGTTCCCATACTTTTCTAACACCCGGTATAAGTAGTATGGAGTAAATAGAAAAAAAATCTAATGTAGATGTAATAATTTGTACCAAAATTTTCTAATTGTGGATTATGGTCACGTTGTACCGTTGCCGCTGACATAATGTGATCTTAGATTGACACAAATTGATTGATGATTTTTTATGGGAGGGAATAAAATCTTTATTTCCAACATGTCTCAGATCTCTGCTATAAATTGTATCCAATATTTTTCAGTTCATCTTCATACTTTATGAAATAAAATTAGGTTTGCCTGTTTAAAAAACTATTTAAAATGAATCTTGCAACATTTTTAACTTTTTTACATAAGACATTCCCAATGATGCTAACATGATTGGTGAAACGCACTATGGACCATAATAATTACAAATGGCAAAATCAGTCAATCATTTTAGTTATGTTATTTTAATTGTGGAAAAGCTGTTTGTTGTATGGATATATTCTTCGTTTCTGCCTAAATCGTACCCAGTAATGGACCTCCGCAGTCAAGAAATATGATCAAATAAATTTAGTGTGAAATATTACGAGTTTCAGTCAACGTTTCACTTTTTATATAAATCTGGGGCATCCATAGAATTACAATGGGATTTGTTCATTCATCAACAGCTTATAGTTATAATTGAGAGAGACTACGGCTCCTCAAGGTTATTTCAAAAAGCTATCTAATTTGTTGCACGTGTCTTTAGTGTCGTAGGTCGCAAAGGCTCAGAAGCTACCTTGAGAGATTATCTTAAATTATTGCATATAAAACAGGAGCTACATTAATAAAAAAAATTAATATATCACGTGGGTAGTCTTTTAGATAATACTTGCAATTATTAATTTGTTGTTTGTCTTGTGGATATATAAATAATGTTTGTGTAGTTTTTAGATTTCTAATAACTTTATTATGTAATTTGAGTATCATAGACTAACCTTGAACCTGGGTTACTTATTGGTTAATGATGATGTAATTATCTATTGCGTTTTTCGTACCTGTATTCAATTTATATTTAAATAATATATTTTGTGAAATTAATATTTAACTTTTCCATTTAATGTTTTTTCAAAAAAGCAAATTTTATTACAATTTTCAAGAATGCATTTAACTTCATCTATCTCAACAAAATGCAATATACATATTACAAAAATAACTTCCAAAATCTACAATTAGGAGCCGATCATTTGCTACTTCTGTGTTTGCCGCGATAATAATTACAAACTCGATTTCTACTAAAGTTAAAAGTAAAAATGACGGTACTTTTGACCTTTCTATTTGACTTACAGGTTCGGTTCGGTTAGGTGCAATTTGGCTGTAGATGCGCTTCATTTTCACTAACTGGTGAAATGACTCACACTTATCACGAAGGTATTCAATTTTAAATTTTTCGAGCAATTTTGGTGTTTTTACATTTTTTCAAGATAGCGGATTCACCTATCAATCTCGGACAGGCCTGGTATTTTTATTATTCCGATTTGATCCGTGAAAGTACATATGACTTTTGAAGCTCGACCCACTTTTAGTAACCAGGAGGTCAAAATACATAAGAATCATCAACAAAATTTCCCCCTGGAAAGTTGTCACCAAAAACAATCATTTCGATTCAAATGTGCTTTTAGAGGCGGAATATTAAAACATAACATTTTTAGTCGCAAGCTCCTCTATAAAATCCTTATTTCACTATAAGGAACGCAACCAGACTGCAACCAACAGCTACTCTCCGGGTTACAAGTTACAATCCTGGCGCGTTAAGTGTAATAATTGCATATTACCATCAAAACGCTAATTCCTCGATTGCAACAACATTATTACACTTAACGCGCCGACTTTTATACGAGCGGTAGGAAACAAGTAGCTACTACAGGTATTTTCTTGCATAGACATGTCGGACGACGGTGTCGACAGGCAATATCCTGCTGAGAATGGCGTTTTTGTAAATTCTATTTTATTTTAATTTTATAATACTCAATTCGTGAAATATGCAAAATTAAAATGGTTAAAAATAGACATGAACGTTGCCATTCATTATTCATTAAAAATTTATTCCGTGCTTTAAGAAAAAATCATAGAAATCAAAAAATCAAGCATTGCCCCACCCTGATGAAGACCGAGAATACCCTGTAGCTTTCTTTGTTGCGCGTTTTATTGCTGTCAGGGATTTTTTATAATCTCGCGCCAATGATATAACAATCAGCTGTCTGGCTTTCACGAAAGCGATATAAAGGATGAACTAGGTCCCTGCCCGTGATCGCATTCTACTATAGTGATCTTCTCGACTATAATTACATCCTTTTTTTATATTTTTTAAATCCAAGCCGAGCCAAATGCTGATCTTTTTTCTTGGTTGTTGAGTTTGTATTCGCACTTAATTATTAATTTAGGTACACAACATTAAATTGTTGTCTTTAAGAGGTCCATGGTATTTAAAATATAACTACTGGTAATGTCTTAAAAGTTTAAGATCTTTGCAAGCAATACGCGATCACGTGTGTTTAATCTCTGTAAATGGGGCGGAAATAAATTGTCAGAAGTCTGATTCAAACAGGAATACATTTTTTGCAGTAACTGCATAAATTTGGAAACTTTATTGTGACCACGACTGTACATGCAGCCCACGGTCAACGCGTTATATTTAATAAGACAAGGATTATAATTTTATAATTTTTTTCGGCGTTCATTTTATTTCAAAAAATAGACAAATATGTAAAATTATTCAGATATTCATTTTTAAGTTGCTCATCTTTAACTGAAAATTCGTTCTAGGCAAGTAAATTGCAATGGTTATTTTTACTTGAAAATGTTGCTAGATAATTCTCAAGTATGTTTCATATATAAATACGACTGGAAGCTATTATTCTGCGGAATTTATTCCGCACTGACGTAGAACAATATTCTACCCTCTTCCGCGCCAAAACTCTGCGTTTTTGCTTACACGGTGGCTCTAGTAGGCCTTATCCAGGATCATAGCGGGAAACATTACCCTGGATTATCGACTTTCCAGTTTCAGTTGCAATGTATTTTCGTGTTTGGCGTGCCCTGTAATGCGTTTCCATTATTGTAGGTACTAAAGTGGTATTTCTACAATAGCGAAAAAAATATCCTAGTCTCTTTTAAGTTTTCTATATAAATTGTGGGATAACAAAGTTTTATTAATTTTATCAAGGAATATTATTATTCTAAAGTTAATGTGTCGCCAACAGGTTTAAGTGGTGTAGTATACAGGGTCTCTCACCAGGAATTGCATTCGTCGATAGGGGGAAAAGTACGCATTAGAAAATTTTTAAAATTTAGGGAGCTACTAACCGATAGCCAACTTGATTATTTTAAATGGAACACAGTATATATTTTACGATTTTCGAAAATAGCATAAAATTCTGAGTCAAAAACATGTACCCTATGTCAAAACCCAGCCGCTTCAGAGGTATTTGAAATTTAAAAAAAATTGACAGATGTAATAATTTACAATAAATTTTATAACTTTCTTTCTTTGTGTAAAAAATACTCATTTGCTTTTTGATTTGTAGAAAGAACACAAGGAAAGCTGCACTCTACAATTTGCTACGATTTACACGTACATAAACAAATAAATACGTTGAATATTAATGATTATAAAATATTACATAACGAAATCACTTGGGCTACTGTAGCGTAGCAGGTAGGGCACAAACTTAACCCGGATAAGTGATGTACGTGCCTACGATAAAATTTCTCTAGCTCAGACTATTTCAGGGCGTTAAGTCCAAGTTTACATAAACTATGACAAATTGTTAGTTTATTTACTTAGCAAATCATTGAGGCTTCCATACGTAGTGGTCGCAGACGAAATAATGACACTTTCTTTAAAAATGAAATGCACTATATTACAAAATTTACAGATATTGGTTCTCTAGCATGTAACCTGGCGATGTTCAAAAGGTGTGGCAAATTTCTCGATTAATAAGTTACAACATTAATAAAATGCCTCGTGTAGCTACACATCGGTTTACAATGTCCTCATAAATGGTCATAAATTCTGCCACAATAGGTCTGATTTAGAGAACCTCCTTAAATAAATATAAATGCATAAAATCTTTAAATATGTACAAGTTAAAATACAAAAGTATGAATTGATATAACCGAGCCGAACCACTGAAGGTGGTCCCCGGTAAGTAAAAACAAAACAACACACTTATTTAGGGTGGTACGATACCGACTTCGACGTGGAAGAACTGTAGCCCTACGGAGGTGTCTTCGGGACAAAGGAAATTGACCCAAGGATGGGATTGATTATAGCCTCTCCAGCCCTGGAACTTTCTACTGTGTGTGTGGATGCCCCGTCCGTGGTACTTCATTGATGTGTGTAGAAGCCCCGTCTGTGGAACCCTCACTGATGAGGGAACAATCCACCAATGTTCCTCGAAAGCCACAGTTGGATGAATGGAGTCGAGTCCGCCTTTCAAGTTGACACGATACTTCCAAAGGAAAGCCTTGTATACTTAAATATCCTGCTTCCGCAGTTAAAATTTACTCACAACAACAAAATATTCCGCTAAACGGAACAACAACAGATTGAGCAAATTTTCCTGTGTTGATAATTCCAAAATCCACCAGGATGCCTTGGATAAACCGAGGTTCGTAGAATTATCAACTATATACCACCGTCTTTCCTTTACACCCACGGGAAGTATCTCGCGCCTCTCGTGGACAGTAGCGAAACTCTCCTACGGGCGTAGCGGTTGTTATTATGCGGCCCACAAAACGCTAAGACGTATGGTGGGTCGCATACGCTAGAGGTCCGCAACAAATTGAATTACATTCAATAATAGTATACCATAAGTGTTCTATTTTTGACGTTACATTTTGTAAACTTCAAACCGCGAAAACTTGTTTAATGGAACACCCTATATTTTTTACATTAAATTATGTAAATTTAAATTCCTTTTTTTCTGATATCGTGGGCGTCTAAGTTACAACTTTTTAAAATATTTGCGATTTTCTTAGAAATTCAAAAATTGATAATAAAATGTTATCAAATTAGCCACGATTAGAAACAATCAGTAAAGTCAGTCATTCTCTTGTGTCAAAAAATGCCAGGACGTTTAAGTTACATCCACGAAGACTTTTTGAATTTGTTTATTATTTATGGAGAATGTGATAAAATAATATCAAGAATTTGTTAGTACATGTGTTTCTTTGTGGATATAATAATAATAAATGAGCATTTTAACATTTACAGTTTTCTATTCAACAAATATTAAATAAATTACTATATATTTATTAATAGGCGCGATTCAGTTGAAAAACTGCTCTACCACCGAACCTCGATGTAATATAAAAAATATAAAATACGCGGGAAATAGTATTATAGCATATTAATTAACTAATAGAATAAATTACAGAATTATCTATGTTAAGAAATTAACAACTCTACATTCTATTAAAGAGAACATAAGAAAAAGGTGATTAAGCACTTATTATTCATCAAATAGTTTATTGGAATTTTTTTTTAACTGATAAAGGGTTAATGACATATATTCAATGGGGCACTCATTAATTGTTTTTGCATTGTTGTAAGAAAGCTGAGAGGTCGCTTTCTTACAACATTGCAAAAAAGAGCAGTTTTGTGGTGGGGTATGGTGAGCATGTCTTTCCTTCTTATGTTTATGTTGTGCACATCTGTCCTGTATTTGATTTTTTTAGGTTAAATAAGAAGGTGTACTATTGTGCCAAAATGTAAAGAAAAATATGTTGGCGTGTAATTTTCTTCTATTTGACATATTTATCCAATGAGTAAGTAGAGTATGTGATATTCTGTCAAACTTACGGATGCCGTGGATATATCTCAGACATGAATTCTGAACTTTTTGCAGCCTACTAGCATCTCTAGTGGTTAGACATGGCTCATAAACATAGTCACAGTAATTAAACTGGGAGAGAACAAGTGATTCACATAGGGTTGTTTTAATTGATTTGCTAAGTATTTATACTTTGATTAAACCAATTCCTAATTATTTTTAGATCGTGATCAATATTCTCCCACGCAGTTTTTTTACATTTATCATGATAAAGTAAAGCGGTGTCATCAGCGAATGTAAACAGTTTCCCCCTCATTGGAGTGTCACAAAGATCGATAATGTAAACAAGAAACAGCAGCGGCCCAAGTACCGATCCCTGAGGCACTCCAAATTTTACTGTAGATACATCACTGTACATATTATCCACCCGCACTTGTTGTTGCCTATTGGTTAGATAACTTTTAATCCATTCGCATCATCATCCCCGAACACCAGCATCAGTCAATTTTTCAAGTAATTTATTGTGTGATATCGTATCAAAAGTTTTTGAAATATCTATAAACACGACAGTAACACAGTTATTGTCATCTAACGCTTTGTTACTACTGAAAAATTAACTAAAGCTGGCTCGGTACCGCTCCCTTTAATAAATCCATATTGATTCTCAGAAAAAAAACTTAATTTTGGCCAGAAAATTCCTCAATCTCTCCGTAAATAATTACTCGAATATTTTGGATATTATTGATAATAGCGCTACAGGTCGCTAATTACTCATATGTATTCTTTTTTCTCCTTTATGTATTGGGATAATAATAGCCTTTTTTAATAACTGAGGGAAAATACCGTCTTATAGACAGGTTAACAAGTATTGTCAGTATTGGAGTAATTTCTTCTCTGATTCTTTTTAACAGAGATGGAGTTATATTATCGTGACCTGGAGCCTTATTATCTTTCACTGAATTAATGATATTTTTTACTTTTATGTAAAAACAAGGTAGGTTTTATTACCTACAAGCCTTTTTGGGCCGTTTTAGACAAGTTTTCAAGTGGAAATTTCCTAACCCTAAAAAATGGAAAAAATACCAATGATTTAAAAGTAATTTTTTTACCCTGGATACTTTAGAGCATAAAAATTAATCTTAGATTGAAGTTTAAAGTATAAACAAGTTATATCTACAAGGATTTTTTTTTAAATTAGTATTTTATGTAATATTTATGTTTTAATATAGAGTGGGAAAAAATGATGAAGCTTAACTTTCTCGTGCAATTTATAAGAAATAAAAATGATAAAAATTAAAAGTAAGTATACCATTGGAAAGCTGAATTCGTCCTCTTTAAAATGCTACCTTTATTTTTTTTTTCATTTTTATTGGGTACAAATTGTCTTTATTATGTAGTGACGGTCGAGAAATGCTTCATTTGCCTGTGCGACGCGCTTGAAATATTGAATCGAATTAACGAACTGTAATAATTTTCTCGTGCTATTTATTATTTTTTTTAAATTATACTATTTTTATGTAAAATTTCCCGCTCTTTCGCGTGGTGCTATCCGTTTTTTAATTATTATTATTATTTTTCGGGATATTAGCAAAAAACTGATTTTTTCCGTTTCAGAGGTTGTTTATAAGAGTTCGCGGGAGTAGAGATTGGTAAACTTTTTTGAGCCACTTTCTACTGGCAAAAAACTAGCCTTTCATGAAAAAATTAGCGAGGTAACAATCAATTCCGACTTAAAACCCCTGGCAACTGGGCTAAAATATAGCAGCAGGAATTATGAAATGTTACCAAATCGCCGCAGAGCATCATTAATTTTAATAGGCAACATAAATTTATACATTTGTCTGAGTAGGTACCTACCTCCGAAGATATAACTGTACTCTGCACTTCTAGGAACATATTCTCTTAACTTCTTCAATTATTCAAAAACGTTAAGCCGCAGCAAGCCAACTAGCCAGACGTCGAAGTTGGAACAGCAATTTTTTTACATTGCCTTTTTTAAAGCTCACGTATACAGTATGTAAAGGAAACGACGTACCATTCTTGCATACGCGAGTAGAAATGAAAGAGGAAATTGTCTTTTAACATCTTACATCTAGCTAGCTTTGGCGTGGAATAGTTGAACGTCGAGAGAGAGGGCCCCGTTTCATGGCTGTCTTTACTTCTATGACGTACCAAGCACACTAGTTGGTTTTGATACGTTACACCTTGTGTACGAGATTGTTTTTTACGTGTTAAAACAACAACGAGTTAAATACAAGAAGAAATTAAAATAGTACGATACGGTCGAACGATATTGAAGATAAAAAATTTTCGCTGTTTGTTATAGTTTAGTGACGACGTGATTTTTTTGCGAAGTTTTTTGGCGGACAATTATTGAAACTTGCCTGCAATGGTGTTTTTGAAGTGATAATTGTTTTTAATGTGTGATTTTGTCCACTTTTATGATACTTTTAATTACAGGAAATGAATTTGCAACAGGTATGTCTTTAAAAAATTTCTCGCTGGCGCCCACGTATATGTTTCAAATTATCCGAATTAAATTTAATTAATCAATTACTTGTGTAATTTTCAAACAAACTGAGTAGTCAGTCTCGCATTAGAAAAGTGAATTGATCCGTCTATGCCTTTCATAGTATGACTTAAAGAAAAAGTGTTTGTCGACCAGCTGACGAGATTATTACTCACCGAAAGAAGGAAGTTAAAGAGATCAGTTGTAATGAACCTAATAAGTTGTAAATGTTAAGGTTATTATTTGTATATTTATTCTGGTAATTCAATATTTAATGGAATTTTTTACGTAAATAGAAACTTTTAATTCAAGTTCTTAACATGGCGTTGAAGTAGCGTGAGCCGCTCGACAAACATTCACAAATTATACAAAAAACAGCATGTATAATTACTGGAATATCAGTGGTTATTTATGTCTTTTTAGAAAAAATTGTACGTCTTAAACCTATAAATAAAAGCAAAAACAATAATTCAATAAATTTCTGTTAGCAAGTCGATAATAAAACAACTATTTACAAAATTGGCTGGCAAAAAATCTTTTAGTAGTAGAAATCGTATTATTGGCTTCGATTTATTCAAAATCATTAGCTCAGCGCCATGTGGAACATGAAATTGTTTAAAAATCTTTTAAAATCGGACGGGTTTGTAATATACATACAACAGAAATCTACGTAGAATTTAGCCTGGTTATGGAACTAAAGATGTTGTAAGGTACTCAAAAAAACATTGAAAACTAAAAAATCTGAATTATAAAAACTTTAAAATGTTAATAAAGTCCAACCGAAACAACGTATATAGTAAGAGTATCTCCAACCCTCCTACAGGTATGTTTAATACATGTATGCCAACAATATTCTCTTAAATACTACATTCCTGTATGTCTTCCTTCTCTTTCGATACATATTATTATCTTATTGCAAAATTCTTTGGCTACATTTCTCAAAATTCTTGGGGGTATTTCAAGACAGATATACCTGATGGTGTCGTCTAAATTATCGATATTTTGGAAGGGTATTCTATGGTAAATTTTATTTTTCAAGTAACCCCATGAAAAAAATATAGGGGCGTTATGTCCGGGGATCTTGTGAACGATCCATCTATTCGCGTCTGAAGGACTTCTACTATATTTTCCAACAATGAATATTAACGTTCACAAATAAGGGTTCAAAACGACTATTTCAGCCGGAGAATAATACAAAATCTATACTTACTGTTCGTTTATGCTTAACTGCTTCACTGATGGTACCAATTGGACGTCGTAACACTATAAATCTAACACAGTAAGTACTAACACTTTCATAAAATTAAACCTGAAAGGGAATTTTTAAAACACAAGAAAAAGACAATATAAAGTTCAAAAAATGTATATTAAATCTCTTTTAAAAAATCATGTTTTACAAGAAAAATGTTTTGACAAACTGTAGTCTGGCCCGTGTACAACACATGGTGAGGAACGGACGACTTATAATGTACCAACTACCATGCGGTTTATAGCTAACGATTGCACAAAAAGATTCAAGAAAAGTTCAATGTTTACAAATTTTTGGTGGGCTTTTGCTTGCCTGTCTGTTTACGTATTATTAGTTCAATTATAATTTGGTTCGCTCCTCAGAGCTTAAAAATGCTTGAATCGCAACGACTTTGAATTATATTATAGCAATTATAAATTCATACGTTCAGGCAAGGCGGTCCCCATGCACATATGAGTACATGGTAACTATACTTTTCTGATACCGAATCACTGAGGAACCGGTTTAGGGCAAATCCCGTTAAAACCCATCATTTTCCCGTCAAAATCGACTGCTAGAAAATGATAGGGGACCCTTGTCGCTAAAGGCTATTTTCGCTAAAACTCTCGATATACTTTGACTAGAGACTGGATTAACTTGTCCTCATATTTAACACAACGCATGAATTGCACTGCTTAACAACGTGGATTCGTAAAAGGGTTTTTGATTTCGATTTTTGTTACACTTTCTAAGTTTTGGTCGGATTTTGTTACAGTTTCGAAAAGTTTATCGAGGGTTTTGGCGTGTTCTTTAACAATCTTACTGGCTATGAATATTGTGAATATCTGCCAATCAATCCATTTGCCTCTAAACAAATTGTGCAGATAATTTCTTACATTAATAGCACTGTGATTAAAGCACCGTCTTGTTGAAACCATAAGAAGCCTCTTTGCTCCAACGACATATCGTCAATTACTTCAGTAGTTTTATTCATGAGAAAGCTAAAATATCTTTCCGAATTGAGATTATGCTGAAAAAAATAAGGGCCAATTAGTCTGCAATTAAGAATACCGCACCAAACATTGGTTTAAAAGAGTACTGATCTTTACATTCAATCACAAATCCGGAGTTTTGGTCAAACCACCACCTGCAATTTTGGGAATTTACCACCCCATTGGAATAAAAAGTTGCTTCTCTGCGAATAGGATCTATGTAGTAAAAGATCGATCTTCTGCTATTTCTCCTTGTATCCAAGCACAAAAATAGAATCTAACTCAAAATCGTGTTCTTTAAGCGTGTTAATAAGCCTTGGTTTGTACGGACGAAATTGTCTAGCCGATGGCCGCGTTGGTAAAGGCGCGAGGTGGCAACTGCGATTAATCGAACGGGTATAGCGCTACTGGGTTCGAACCCTGGCTCCGGCACTGGCACTGTCGGAGAATATGGTTGTATGTTCGCGGTTTCCCCTTTCGCACAAGCCTCTGGCTTCTGGAATTGGGGGTTGTCTAATTTTGTGGTATTTATTTATATATTATTTATTTGTTTAATTTGTGTTTCCTCAAAATTCTCCTTACAGTGGTTCCTCCTCCTGAGCCAGTTCCTTCGGAAATTGCGGAAATCGAAGCTTGTTTATGTTCTATTACATCGAGAAAAATGTTTTCCTCATGTTCATCAATTCTCCAATTCGTATGCGGCTTTTATAAAGATTTCCAGCTGAGCCGGTTGTTTTGAATTTTTTTAAAATACGTCCAACTGTTGAATGGGAAACAGACTTTTGGAGATATCTTTGGTTAAAGATATCAGCTGTGTCCCTATTTGTTCTATTTTCGCCGTGAATTAAAATAATTTCAATTTTTTCTTTAGTAAGTATTTTTTAAACGATCAACAATAACAGAAAAATTAGATTTTATTGTAGATATAATAAGGTCAAAAGCTAGCATTTGTTTTCAAAATTTACTTCATTACTTAGCGAATAATCTGTATTATTCATGTTTAAAGTTATTGAACTTTTTAATAGGAATTTTGAATTTTATATTATGTGATCAAAATTTGATTTAAGTGAACATTTGTTTTTTTAATATTTAAGCCCATTATCGTGCAAAATTTCTCAGTAAGGGTTCAGAATTAATGAAAATAGGCCTTGATTGTTCTGTTGTATTTTGTAATTTTTTTTTCCATTATTAATTACATTTAAAAAGAAATGCAACATTTATGTATTGTTTGTATTGAAATGTTTCAAATTAACACAACTGTAAACAAAAAATACACAAAAAATTAAATGTTACATATTTTTGGAAAAAACGATAAAACGAAAACATTTAAATTTTTTTTTAATACATTTATTTAACCTCGGTCTATTTCCGCTACTGAGGCGTATCACCGACGCCTGTAGACGAGCTACCCCCAACCAGGAATTTTGCCGAACCTCTTCCCTTAAGAAGAGTAGGGATCTTTTACTTGCCTAACATTTAATAGACAAGGGACCGACGGCTTTACATCCCCTCCGAAGGATGGTATATCCCCTATACAACCCTCGCCTAAGGTTGTATAGCTTCCGCGCATACACTGATATACAAGCCGCTGGAAGATGTGTGAGGCGAGGACGCGATCTTCGTTGGAACCGTCACCCATCCAACTATTAACTGCGCCTGACGTTGCTTTACATCGCATATCAAAGTATGTACATAGTAAAGACGCACCTACGCTCGCCCTCACATTTACGTTTTCAAATCAAACTTCACATTTAGATTCTTAATGCAATTATAAACAACTTTTCCTTATGGTACTTTTCAATATTTTGATGAAAAAGGCATTTCAGGCCATTTTAAAATTTCTGATGGCACTTTGATGGATGTGTCATACTTAGTTGTGACATGATCAATATTTTTGGCAATTTTTTGGTTATTAATTCTGCTGAAACTAATACTGAAACCCGTTTTATAAAACAATTGAATTAAAACGTTTTCCATATGATGCAGACTTTTTGGCGGTCACTGTATAGTAGGGTGTCCCGAAAAAATTCAAAATTTTTTTTCAAGTCGTAATACCGCGAAAAAGTTGCTAATTGGGGAGACTAAAAAGGGCTAAAGGAAGAAATAAAATCGGTTCATATCTTCCGATCCTGCATGTGCTCTAAAGTTTGCCGAAATTTGGAAAAATTCACATTCTTACGATAATTTTTAACATT
Source organism: Leptura quadrifasciata (assembly GCA_963675555.1). Taxonomy (NCBI): domain Eukaryota; kingdom Metazoa; phylum Arthropoda; class Insecta; order Coleoptera; family Cerambycidae; genus Leptura; species Leptura quadrifasciata. Next base: position 34,808,642 of record OY776680.1, on the reverse strand, counting down.
TTTTTAGCCTCTTCTCGAATTCTTATGTATTATAACCACAGAAAATAATGTTTAAATATTATTTAAATCCAACAACATCTTCCGATCCAGCATTGCCTTCAAGTTTAATGGAATTTTGAAAAAAATTTACAATTAAAGGTAGATTAAGGTAGTTCAAGGAAAAAATATACTAACAACTTACATATTTGCTTTTTTGGTTTTCTTTATTGAATACAAGGTTAAATGTTTAAAAACAAATTATTTTAGACCATTAGTAATGTTTATAAACTGATTTTTTTATTGGAAAAACTAGTTTTTGTGTGAAGAGTCTAAGTGTAAGAAATTCATGAAATTCATTCTTAGCTGAAGGAAGGTACCTTGATATCTGATTTATGGGCGAAATTAGGCATGGTTGACCTTGACAGCAGAGTCGTTCTGATAAAACCATCCTTAGACTTTTCCTGAGGCTTCTGTCACGAGTTTCACACATCGTTCAACTGCCTGTGTGTGAACTGAGAATGCGAATGTTTTGAATGTTATATCCCAATTAGGGACTGAGTTACTTTGAATATGTGATTAAATCACATCATCACTGATACCTCGTTATTTAATTATTATTATTATTAGCCGTTACTCGAGTCCGAGTATAAAAATGTTACAGTCGATAAATTGTGTACAATAAAAAACAAGTAAAAGGTGTAGTCTATTGTAATTGCCATTCATCTACGGTGCACACGACTATGGCTATAGAGGCCAATTCGGGAGAGCACATGTCGACCGCAGTCAGGACAAACATAGACCTGGTTAGGTCTTGGATTCGGCCTTCTTGCAGCAACATTTCCTTGATAGCTGGCCACAACCCCTCGCCATTCGGTTCTGTCCGCTGCAAGTTGTTCCCATTGCCCGTCTGCAATACCGCAGGATTTTAGATTTTCATGGAGAGCGTCTTTGAACCTCTTTCGTTGACCGCCACGCCACGCCTTCTTCTACCGCTTAGCAATTCACCATAAAGTGTACATTTAGGAAGGCGGTTATCATGCATACGATGAACGTGACCTGCCCATCGTAGGTGTGCTCTTGAAATAAGCACCTCAATTGGATGGCTGTTTGCTCTCCTGAGCACTTCCACGTTTGATATGTGATGGAACCAACGGATTTTCATCATACTTCTGAGGTGTCTTTGCTGAAAACGTTCTAATTCTTTCACATGACGACGGTAAGTGATCCAGCTTTCACATCCATATAGCAGTGTTGGAATGACAACTGCTCTGTAGGCAGCCATTTTCGTTGACAAAGCAAGGTCGTGGTTGTCAAGTACTCTCTCTCTAAGTCCCCAGAGTGCTCTAGATGCAGCGTTAATTCTATTGCGAATCTCGCTGTCCATGTTTGCTTTGTCATTAACAACGTTGCCTAAGTAATTGAACTGATCCACCACTTCAAGAGAATTTCCGTTAAGTGTAATGTCTATTTGGTTCACTTGATGAGGAGTTGACATAATCTTAGTCTTTCCAATGTTGATTTTAAGTCCCAAGGAATCATAGCTCTGGGCATACACATCTAAAAGTTCTTGAAGCTCTTCCGGCGTAGAGGCTAAAAGTGCACAGTCATCCGCATACTGGAGATCACAAATGAATCGTGTGCGTGTCTTCGTGAAAGCTCTAAAGCGCCCTATGTTAAAGAGACCGCCATCAAAACGGTATCTGAGACCTATTCCTCTGACTGTCAGTTTGTTGTCAACAATAATTGTTAGAGCAGTGGTAAACAAATTAAAGAGTAGGGGTGCCAGGACACATCCCTGCCTAACTCCAGTGAGGGTTTGGAAAGGTTCGGTTGCCTCATTATTATACATAACCTGGGCGTTGTTGTTTGTATGTAGACTGCGACATACTTCCACAAATTTTCTAGGGATACCTACGCGGAACATAATTTTCCAGAGCACTTCCCTGTCCACGGAGTCAAACGCCTTGGTTAAATCAATGAAGGCCATGTTCGAGTGCTTTTTCTTGAAGCTGTTTAAGTGTGAAGATTAAATCCGATGTGCCTCGGTTTGGTCTAAAGCCACTCTGTGTTTCAGGAAGTAACTTTTCCATAACAGGTGTTAGCCTATTTGCCATCGCTTTAGTGAGTATCTTCCCTCCAACAGCCAGGAGAGCTATACCCCTGTAATTTCCACAGTCCGCAGCGCTCCCTTTGTTTTTGAAGAGGTTGATTAAAATTGTATCACGAAACTCCTGCGGAGCTTGACCACTTTCCCACACGACATCAAACAGTTTTTTGAGGTAGGGTATGAGCTCTGACGACAGAGCTTTAAAGATCTCAGCTGGGAGTGAGTCGGCGCCGGGAGATTTGTTATTTTTTAGCTGCCCAATGGCGGTTAAGATCTCTTCCGTTGTTAGTGGTTTATCTAAGTCTTCGAAGGTGTCATATTGAGGGATAAGATTTATAATATCGTGATCGGCTTGACTTTGCTGGTTAAGAATGTTAGAGTAGTGTTCTTTCCATCGGGCTCTTATTTCCTGGTCTTCTTTGAGGAGATTTCCATTTAAATCTTTAATAGGGCACATATTTTTCCGACTGGGGCCGTACACTGCTTTTACTCCTTAAAAGAAATTCCTGTAGTCGTGTGAATCGGCGTACCTTTGAATTTCTCTGGCCTTGCTTGCCCACCACTCGTTCTTTATTCTTCTGATTTCGCGTTGTGTTTCATACTTAGATTGGGTAAAAGCTTCTGCTTTTGATGAGTCGTTGGGGTGGCTGATAGCGTTTTGGAAGGCAATATGTTTGCGGTCAAGAAGTTCTTGTATAAAAGCTTCATTATCATTGAACCAGTCCTCCTGTTTTTTACTTGCTGCAGTGCCAAGAATTTCCTCACTCGCACTTTTTAAACTGTCTTTAATTTGTGTCCAGATAGCAGCGACATCTACAGAATTGGTTTCTTCTAGTGCACTCAAATTCTCTTGAACTTTTTGCTTTAGCTGTTCGACGGTTTGTTGGTCACGCAATTTACTAATACAGAGACGGAGTCTACGTTTTACTTGAGTTCTTCGGTTTTGGGTCTCATAACAATTTTCATTTTAGAGACAACAGGACGATGATCGGTCCAACATCGCTATCAATGCGCGCCTTTGTAATTTGGACGTCCTTGAGGTGCTTCCTACGTACGATAACATAGTCCAGTAGATGCCAGTGACCTGATCTGGGGTGACGCCAGGTGCCTTTAAATTTATCCTTTTGTCGGAAAATGGTGTTTGTTATAACTAGATCATGTTCGGCGCATTTAGTTAGGAGTAGTTGACCGTTAACGTTCATGTTGCCCAAACCGTTCTTGCCTATGATGCCTGGCCAGGTGTCTGCATCTCTCCCTACTCTAGCGTTAAAATCGCCAAGAATAACGAGTCGTTCCATTTTAGGTATTCTACAGAGGGTTTCTTCCAGCTGTTGATAGAAGCTTTCCTTTCCGTTATTTAATATTTCATTATTAACTGAAATTATTTTAGCCCTATCGTATAAACATTTTACAACACCCCTTTTAACATTTATTGACTGATTTGAGTTAAAATTTCTATTTGACATACACAGCAAAATAAGAGTTCTTCCAAAAAATAGCTTTGAAAATGGAAAGAGATTGCTTTCCGAAACGTCAGTAAAATACATTATTTCTGTGTTTATTCCGATTTATATTATTTGCAAAACATAACCTCTGACTTTTCCTTTGGCGTAAACGTCACGGGCGCAGAGACTTTTTTCCAATAATTCTACTATTTTGTAGATTCGGTGATTTGTTTTGAAGAGGATAATAATACATGTGGTAGAAAACCCAAATAATAGGAAAGAATATTACTAATGGTCTAAAATAATTTGTTTTAAATATTTAACCTTGTATTTAATAAATAAAATTAAAAAAAAGAGTAAGTTGATATTTTTTTCCTTGAACTGTGATTTACCTTTGTTTATAAATTTCTGTCAATATTCCATCAGCTTTGAAGACAATGCGCGACCGGAAGATGTTAATGGATTTAAATAATATTTAAACATTACTTTCTGTGGTTATAATACAAAAATTTTGAATTTTTTCTGTCCTCCCTACTATATAAGCAACACCAGCTAACACTAGATAGATACCAGAATGTTAAATATAATTTCTGCATTTTAACATTTGTCAAATGATATTACAAATACTTAAATTCTTTTCTTTCTTTAATTTTCTGAACGATATATAGTAGATAAAATCTTGTATATTACTTATGTGATAAGATTGTAATATAAACAGCTACATACTTAATTTGTCAGCGAACTAGTGGAATTTCTGGGCCGAATAATGGGTTCCTTAACTGGCCTAAAGGAACAGTCCACAAGGCAGCAATTTAACATTGTGTTTGAATGGCAAAATACGCCAAAACATCCTGTACTTGGACAGAAGTATCTAATGTTTTATGCCGTTATAAAAGTTAAATTTCCACAATCAAATAAATTTATTATACCGACATAGGATTTTTCTATGAACAGTTGTATTATCTTACAACATTCATCTAAATGGTAAAAGTGGTTTGATGATAACTCGTTTAAATCCCAAATAAGGCAAATAAGAAATAAAAGTGTTCTTTTTTTGTAAATACTATTATGTGTTTTCTCGGGTATATCCTTAAAGAACTATGTATCGATAGAGAAAGTCGGTTTAACTCGTCTAATTAGGAAATTACACTCAGGTTAACGATAACATCGCCACCAGAAGACCATGTTTGGATAAGTTAAATGTTTACTCTAGGTGTCGTTTCAGTTCATTGTTCTAAGCCTTTTATATGCCAAATTTATCACCAGGAAACTAGTTTGTTTGAGATGGAACATTTGCTTGAGGTAAAATAGATAAGGGCGTGTAAATATTTAAATTTCATTTTATAGCGATAAAGTAATATTTATTTTATATAATTTCACCTATAAATATTGAAGAGGTTCCCTTCCCCCTGTTAATTAATAACAAAAGTCCTTGATCGTGAAGCAATCAAGTATACATTTGATCCCACCCGGTAATTATTCATCTTAATTTTAATCAAAATACATAAACAAATTGGCCATTTACGTGATCGTCTAGCTTTACAGAGTTAGTACCCAAATTACGTTGTGTTTGCAGTAACCTTTTGAATTTATTTTTTTTTTTCTTTATGCAAAGTTTGACATTATGGTTTCCCCTATCTGATATTATTTACCTTAGAAAAATTCATTAATTTTAATTTAAATAGCTTGTTGTTTGAACACCCTGTTTATTAATTGGGAAACCTAGTTAATCATTTATGTTATTTATTTGCTGTTCCATTACTCAAGGTAGTATTGTGAATTTATAGTTAAAGTTGGTTGTCAGATTTTATTTGATTGCAATTAAATAATTATCATTTAGTTTAGTATTACTTGTATTACCAGACAGATGAGGTGAAAGAAAGAACAATAATTGTTGGAGTAATAGTCACAGAAACCATTTTATTTTATAACAACTTTTGTACATAAAGTTAAACAATCCAATTGTCTAAATATTATATAGGAAAGTTAACGCTGCTGTACATGTTTCAGAGTTGTTTATACTAATAACAAGAACTATGTTAAGCAATAGAATTTCCGTGTTATTCTGGTTGTAATTAGTGATGCGGCAAATGGCCGGCAGAATGATTGGTTGAAGTTGTGTGGTATCAATCGTTACGATAAAAGAAAACTTTATGCAAAACAGAGAACAATAATCATTTCATGTTCGTGCATTATAGAATTTACGTGGTAAATGAGAATTAAATACTCATGTAAAATATCATAGAATGTTGAGGAAATATCCTTTATTTGATTACACAAACGGCAACTACCGAATTGTGTACGACTGTCCTCCAACGTAAAACGCGGTTGATGGATGTAATATAAACAGACAAGACGTCCCGGTTCAGAGCTTAGCCGAAGAGTACAATACGTTCGTTGTTGATGGCAATTTTGGGTGATAATAATAAACCCGAAGAGCAACCTCTAATGTGCGATAGATTGATAGATTATTTTTAGTTGATGCAAGGGTTAGTTTTGTGGTAATAAATTGCACAGCGAGTACTTTGGTAATGTGTCCGGAGAGAACGGCTCATCCAACGGACACCTACCTTCTTCCTCGTAATGTATCTAGCCCGTTCTTTTATGTGATTAACGGCTGATAACGGCAGGGAGGTATATAGTGGGTTGGTCTTGTTTATTTTAATACAATTTAGATAAGTAACAACACCTTATGCTGAAGGCAATTTTTAAACGTTATTTTATATTTATCTAAACTTATGTCCCGAAATTTTAAAACATTCGAAAAGTTGTTGTAATTTTGTGTTGAATTTAATTTCTTATAGGATGTAATGATAATTGCTGTTTAATCGTTGTTATAAAAATAATATTTACATAAATTTGAAATAAAAATAGAAATTATTTTCAAATAGAAAATTGAGTATGCTTATACATATGAAATTTCAGTACTATTAACCGCAGTCGCGTTCTATCGACTGTCACGGCATAGTTAGAAAGAATTAAAGCCTGTGTACCAGGACATGCAGTATTGAAAACAACTAAAATGCTGAGAATCTGTCAAAAAATAAGTTGATATATTTGATAATATTGTACTGAACGTATCGGACGGAGACCTTCTGTTGGACTCCTGAAAGGATTAGCAAATTCCAATTAAAGAAACTGGTGGACTAATAAGCTTTAAAAAGTTTCTCTCATTGGCTTCTCGAATTTTTGAAATTTTATATTTCATATCCATATGTAATCCATATAATGGTGTACCTCCTTTTCACATACTTCCTTAAATGTAAATAATTGAATTGTAGGCGGCAATGTTCGCTACTTCAGAGAGAGGCTGCTAAAGAATTCATTAATAGGCATGGAGACTATCTTGCCCATTTATTACAGCATGCAATGTGGGTTTTCAAGCACAACTATGCATTATACAAAATTTGCCACACTTAACGTTGAGGCACATTGCAAACATATTACCTCGATTATCGCATACCTATTTGTCGTATCAGGTGTTGTTAAAATAAAACTTATCACTAGTTAATAAGATGTTTTAGTATACATTTAGAAATGTAAATTTTATTGACATATTTAAAGATACAGAATCTAACACATGATAATTGCTAGTTAAATTAATTAACCATCTAATGATTACGTGGTTAAAGTACAGACGTTAAGTCTGCCTTCAACTGTAATCATTATTAGTCGTCTAATGAATTTAATTGAATCTAGTTCATTTGTTGGTCAAATATATCTTACAAAACTAACTTCATATTAAATAAAGTACAGTATATGTAAAAAACCTTTTAAACATTCATATATTGATATTACATTAGATGAACTTCATATTATGACATGATAATAATAAAGGCTACGATTGGACATGCAGTAATTGTAGAAATTACAGATGATATTCTGAATTCAAAGAAAATTAGTTAAGACATTTGAACAAAATTAATGAAAAACCATTACACTATGTAATAAATTTTTACAACGAAGGAATGAAATTAAAATAAAAGATTTACTGAAGCACTGAACACAAAAAATATGTTTTAATCTAGATGCTCAAAATGTTGTCCATTATTATCATTGCACAATCGTTGTTTTTGTGACGGTAGCTCTGAGCATGTTATCTAACTGTAATTCAGTAATTCCGTTAATTGTTCTTCTGACTCTAATTTCCATGTCTTCTTTGTTTGTTGGAGTCCTATATATTTTTTTTTCTTGAGATGGCCTCATATAAAAAAACAAGCGGCGTATGGTCTGGTGACCTTGCAGGCCATCTAACAAGCCCATTTGTTCTCATCTAGTTTTGTCTAAACCTTTCGATTAAATAATTCACAACTCTGCAGGTATGTGTTGGAGCCCAATTCTGTTGAAAAATTGTTGGGTCAACGTTCGGTGACAGTTCTTCCAAAAAATCTTGGATCTGGTTTTGCAAACACTCCAAATATCTTGCTCCATTTAATGGTCCGTCAAAAATTATTGGCCGAATAATTCTTCTGACAATTACCCCCAGCTGTACATTAAAGCTGAATTGAACTGAACTGAATTGACTGAACACTTACAGTATTATTTCTGTCTTCACTACTTTCAAACCGCACAGATGAAGTGGTTGGATCTAAATCAACTATCACTTTAAAGTTTAGTTCTTTTGCCTGCCTGAT